>JAODUG010090273.1:0-12020 GCA_027564795.1 Aphredoderus sayanus
GTTTAGCGCCTTCTATCTGCCACAAAGAGCTAGTGATTTGGGTCATTTTGACCCGGAGTACATTACGAGGGTTAAAAAAGTTAATAATGATAAAAATATAAAGAAGATATTTTATTGATGGCTCCTCAATTGTGTTATAGTGCTGACAGACATTTTAGCTAACACTGGTTATAATGGTACTATAATGGTATTACAATGGGAAAAAAACTAATATTTGAATAAAATTCACAAAGAAGCATTCTCCCCTCCCCCCAGGTACTCTCCCTTCGGTATTGCATGTCTGATCTGTGGAAAGATCATCTCCATCAAGGATCTGGAAGTGGTAGCCAGACAGCTTGGGATGTACATGGTCACCGTCATTATTGGCTTGATCATTCATGGAGCAATCTTCCTGCCCAGTATCTACTTTGTCATTGTCAGGAAAAACCCTTTCACTTTTTTCCTGGGCATTTTCCAGGCCTGGATCACAGCCCTGGGCACAGCATCCAGGTAACTGCCATTTAAAAGAAAGCATGTTTATTTAGCTTTTTCTGATGATCTCTTTCTTTCTTTCTCTTGTTATGATTAAATTGTTTACTGGTTTCTTTTTTTCATTCATTATGTTTTTATTCTTTTCATTCATGTCTTTCTTTAAATTGAAGTTTTCCTTCAGTTTGTCCTGTCATTATTGTGTTATTCAATATTTCTCTCTTTTTTATTTATTATTTTCTGACAATTTATTTCATACTGAAAACCTTTTCTGAACCATAATCCATACAGCCAATGTTTACTCAAATTACTTTATTCATACATGTATCTATTTAACCTCCTCCTTTATTCTATGGCCCTTTAGTGCTGGTACACTACCTGTCACCTTCCGCTGCTTGGAGGAGAATCTGGGTATTGACAAGAGGGTCACTCGCTTTGTGCTGCCAGTGGGTGCCACCATCAACATGGATGGAACTGCCCTGTATGAGGCTGTCGCTGCCATCTTCATTGCCCAAATGAACGGCATTGTCCTGGATGCTGGTCAAATTGTTACAGTCAGGTCAGAAGCAGTGTATTATTTAACTTCTCACTCATGAAGACTTTTGATTTCATCAATAAGTGTTATGCTTACCATCTATCTGTCTCTCTGTTAGTTGATCTATATTGGTTATTATTGGACCCACAAAATCCCAAATAATTGCTTGTTTGAAAACACAGCTGCGTGAGTGCAGGAGGGGCTCTGTTTGGTTGGCTGGAAGCAGCGAGAGCGTGAGCCTTCTTCACAACTAAGTGCTCCTGTCGCACTGAAGCAGTTGTGTTTCCAAAGAAGCTGTGGAGATTATTTTTGGAAATGGAGGTGTTATAACGCCAATGAGGAGTGTGAAGAAATGCTGGTCTTTTGTTAAGCTCTCTGTAGATTCATTATCTCAATATAATATCTAACAGACTCCAGACCAGTGAGCAGCAGGTTAGATCTGTCACACCAAAAGTGAGCCTAGCCGTTTGCCATGCTTACCTTCAGAAATACATGTTTCAAATGTGTATAGCGGGAACAAAACCATAAATGTCAATGACTTTTGAGTCAGTGATCAGATAGACAGACGGATACCCTGCCTGAAATCCTGAAATAATTCCTTGAATGGTGCACGGTGATTAACTGTCAACCTCCATTGTTTCTCCAAAAAATATTTCTACCAAGCCTACAAAGCTGAACAGTCTAAAACACAAGTATCAGGGTACAGTAGTTTGGAGAATATGACTGCTCTGGTACTGTATGTGTTTACTCAGTCTGACAGCCACCCTAGCTAGTGTTGGAGCAGCCAGTATTCCCAGTGCTGGCTTGGTCACCATGCTGTTGATTCTGACTGCTGTCGGCCTACCAACACAAGATATCAGTCTGCTGGTTGCTGTCGATTGGTTGCTGTAAGTGTATAATTATGAATATTTCCACTGTTTTTATTTAAATAATAGCAATAGGTATTAGGATTGGTCAAAAACAAAGAACAACACATAAGAAATACACTGGATACAGTTTGTCCACATTACATAAAATGAGAAAAAAAATAAATCTTGTGGTACTCCTGATTCATCTGCAGGTACCAGATTGCAGGTGTAGAATTAATGCAACAACTTGCTATATCAAGTACTTAATAGTATTGTAAATAAGTAGTTGAATTCTGTCATGTTCAGATGAAAGTCAGTATATTACACATTACATTACACATTATTAGCATACAGTAAATACTACTACTACTACTACTGAAGAAGTTGATGTAGGCAGTAATGAAGTTGAGTACAATTCAATCTTTTTATACTGAATCTGTTCCAAATTCCTTCCCTTTGGTTGTTTTCCTATACTTTTATAATATCATCATTCTGATCTTTTCCACGCTTGTTCCTGTTTGTTTTTCTCTATCCAACCATTTTATCTGAGCAGGGATCGCTTCAGAACCTCAGTGAACGTAGTTGGTGACTCTTACGGTGCTGGCATTGTGTACCACCTGTCCAAGGCTGAGCTCGACGAATTGGATGCTCACGCAGCTAAATCTGACGACATCGAAATGATGACGAAGACCCAGTCATATTACGACGACATGAAGAACCACCACGAAAACAATTCGAACCAGTGCGTTTTAACCGCTACCGCCTCTGCTAACAATTCAGTTGTAGTAGATGAATGCAAGGTACAATTAATGCTTCCTGACATACAGTAGATACTTGTATATAACCCTCTTCTTGTTGCATGTTCACCCTTCTCTGTTGTTTGTTATTTGTTATTGCATCTTCTTTTACCGAAGCAAATGAACAACTGCATGTGTATACAGTATACTTTACTGTATGTTTCTATGGATTAGTAGCCTTTGTGTTCATAAATAATCTATTCAATATTTAAATAAGTCGAACTACCAAAATCATAATCATGATAGTAGGCATCACTTATAATTGTTTGTGATTAGTTGGTATGTATTGTTTGGATCCAAAAGCAGGCATCACATTGTACATAAAGGGGACTACTCAATTTATGTCTGGAGTTATCTTAAAACCCTTCTAAAGTGCTGAGTAGCTTCCAGATATCTATACTCCTCCATCGAGTGCCTATAGATTCACTTATTCTCTTAATTAACTTCTCACACTCCAAAGCAGCCTCGTCTGATCACTTTGAACTTGTAGTTTTAGCAATCGATTTGAGCCTAAGCAAACCTGCGTTTTATGTCTGAATTCACAAAATCTATATACATCTCCAGCCTGTTGTTTTAGAGAAAAGATAATGCTTCTTTAATTATCAATCAATGATCAAATAATCTTGCGTTTATGGACCATTTGATTTTCACTAAATGTGAATTGGAGGGTTAAATATTCAGAAGAAGCAAGTGTTCTATTAGGTGTGACTGGGTCTTTACATAGTCATATGGTCTTGAATTCTCACACCAGCCATTTTTGCAGTTGCAATTCACAATCACATAGTAGTCATCATAATGCTAAAATGTCCTGCTAAATTAAATATATTACTGGATTCCAAAATAATTTATGGGATACCAGTGAGAGATAAGGGCAAGTTCTCTGGCTGAAAATGTCTACTGATGAGCCTACTCCTTTATTAAAGGCTGCATAGAGTTGCCTAGCAACTCTGCAAACCTGTCACATACACCATCCACAGTAAGCTATTCTGTCTTGGCCATTTGCAGATACATGTGGCCCAAAGGCTTGCTAATTTCATGCGGCATTTGCTTTATTGACATTACTTTTTTTTACTTTACTGTTAAACACAAATGAATACATGTATTTAACATTGTAAACCATATTAGAATGCCTTGCTAACATTATTACACAGTCAAATATATTGTTCATAGCAGTTTTTTGTGCCTTATTTTCTAGTTCATGTATTTGTTTTGCATGTACAGTATATGTCATTGTGTGCTGCTGTTGTTTTTGGTCATGGTACATGTGTGGTCTGTTCCTAGGTCAGTCAAAGAAAGTCTGCACAATTCTTAGGACTACGACCAGGGATTTTCTGATTTGTTTATCAATATAATTGTAGGGTGTTTAGTTGTTTTTAAAGTACTGTAGGGAGATTGGCTAACGAGGGGTACTAAGGGTGCCTGCCACCATAGACAAAGGAATAGAATGTATAAAAAGTATGCATATGCATACTTCTCACATTAAAGGTTGTACAGCTTATAGATCTTAAACAATTTAACCAATAACAGTGATTTAACTTTTGTACTGTGGCTGGCTGTCCTCAGGAATCTTACTGACAGAACAAAAATGTGTGCTTGTCTGAAACTACTTTTGTTTTAAATAGGAAATAAATGCATTAATGAATGCTGTATGGCTACACTTCAAATATCTGCCATTCACTCAGACTGGTGGTGGGCTGGGATAGAGCACCAATTCCTATCAACATTCTATTACAGTAATTAAAAGAACTACTGTATACGCCTGCATACCATATAAATTCATTCAATTTACAAATCAAAATCATTCTTGATTCCAGAATCTATAGATTTGCTTTGCTATTTACTGCATTTAACAGAAATTAAAGTAAAGACAGGTAAAAATGACAGGGAATACATCTATCCACGTTGGCCTAATATGGCAGATATGGGATGAAAATTATGCAAATGAATGCATCTGGTTGAACTGGAATTAGTTCATAATATTTTTCTGTATTACAGTTCAAATCATCTGGACTGTGACAGACTGCCTATATTATAAAAAGTTGAGCAGTAATCTAAGAAATTATTATTACATACGTATGCTAATAATTTAACTATCTGACTTTGATAAAGTTACTGTGCTGCCTTTCAAGTACAGTAGCTGAATAGCTTCAGTAGGATAATTTAACACTGCCAACATTGTTACACTTGTTATAATTATGAATTACTGTATGAATTAATCATTATTTTCTACAATTGGTGAAATTCAAATAGCCTTTAAAGATATAGTATATCATACTGGAAAGCTTGTTGATATTTGAGGTTGATCCAAACAAAAACACCTCATCCTTCAGTGGCATAGAATTCTCCCTCAGAAGCACTGCCCCACACACTGCCAAGGGCAGGATAGTGTTGTGTAGTACAGTCTGCACCATTTTGTTTGTGTTTCTATTTACAGAGATAGGTTTGTGTAGACACATAATCTCACGTAATTTACAATACTTTACAGTATCTCTGCATTGCAATGTAGAGTTGCTTTGGTGCTTCAAATAGCCAATCACCTAAAAATGTTATGTAGTATTAACGTTTGTAATGTCCTCTGGGTCAGAATGACCCAAATCATTAGCTCTTTGTGGCAGATAGAAGGCGCTAAACCTAATTGTACAGCATTTACAGACATATGATGTGCACTGCTGACACAACAAGGTGTGTGTTTGAAATCTGAGGACAACAGGAGGGTTAAAAGGCACATAAAACAACAGAAATACATAAAGAAGTAATTTATAAAAAAATAGAAACACACAGCAATGCCAATTGAAAAACACACAAATCATACACAATCAGATGGCACAGCCGTGTGGCCAAATCTGAGATTTTAGCGTACATTACGAGGGTTAAAGTAAGGTTACATAAAAGCAATATGCACAAGATTTTTCATACTTTTTTATAATTTTGCTTGGATGATGCACATTAAAAAAAAGATGAAATTGCCATATTATTGAACTCAAAATTATAATCCAAATCTAAAAAACAATTAGTTCTAATTCATATAAATAACCATTTTTTGAATGGAAGTAATATTTTGTACAGAACAAGTTAATAAAACCTCAAGTAGTCTAAAAAGTGTGGGCCAAATAATGTTTTCAAGCCTCATTAGTACACAGTCCAGACTGTAGAAATGACGTATGTGCATTCACCTTATGATGTTGCCTTACTTTACGAAGAATATGAGCAATGTCTTTCTTAGATCCTGTCTTTTAGCCCTATGTGCTAACTGCTTACAGGTAACCTCAGCCACCAACGGCTCTGCTGCGGAATGCACGCTTGTTGAGGAGGAACCATGGAAACATGAATAATGGCAGCGTAGAGATCCCCTGCTCCTGGGCTCCACAAGCTTTCCTATCTGGTGAAGAGAGTGAACAAAAAATGTCACGCGAAATGAAATACTAATTGTTTTTTATGTAGACTATTGTTTTTTTTAACTGTCCCTTTAATAGTTTTATTTCTAACTGGATGACTAATTCTATTTCACTTAACTGTGAAATGATAACAGTTCTATTTTACCAGTTAGGGCACTATTACATGCTACGTAGCAAACACTTTCAAGGTTTAGGGAGGGAAGGAAAAGAAAACAAACAAAAATTGCTTCTAAGTTATTCCTGCTGAATCACATGCATTTAGAATATGTGAACTATTTTGTTATACCAACAGTAACAATGGGACAAACATTAGTTTGTGCTCAAATATTAAATATTAAGGGACCAATTGTCAGAATCGGATCAATATATACATTTTTACACGCAATTAATTAGTATAATGTTAGGTGAATTGTGGGAACATTATTCATATCACAGTACATGGAGTTTCACCCGAACTTGCTTGCACTAGATTAGATTAGTTAGTAACTGCTTTATTCCACATGCTAACAGATAGCTCTTTCTTTGTGTTGTCCAGTGATTTCCCATCATACCCAAGAACAAACATGGTGGAGAACAAAACATGTAGACAATTACATCTTGAACCTGAAACACTACAAGCACATTTTAAATGCCATAGTCTACCGTAAGGGAAAGGGACTTTATCAGTGTAATTTTTTTAAGTTTGTATGTGAGTGACAGAGAGAAAAGGGGTGGGATTCGAACAGGACAAATTTATTTATGTGGACCAAACCAGCAAAACATCAATCAACCCACAGCCTTATCATTGATAATGTAATTTCAGCTTCTTACAAAATGTATACAGTAACAGTACAGTAAGTCAGACCATAGTAAACAGAGTCACTCTACAGATTACGCTCTACTCCCTACTACAGATTGAAAAAGCTCATTCTATTATTTAATAATTTCATTGCAATGCCAATGCAACTGAAATGAATTTTACAATGATCGTAACAAAATATGTTGTGTTCTCTGCCTAAATACAGTATAGCACAAATCTTAAGCATTTTACACATATAAAGTTTAAATGCATATGATCTTAATTAATTAGCAGAAATGTCACATTACAACGCCCCATTGATATTAATCTAACTTAATTAAACAGAACATTTAAATTGTTTATCAGGCCTGTTTTATAACATTATTGCAGGGAAAACAATAATATACTTAGCCATAAAATGTTGACTTGTCAACATTCACCTTCATGTTCACATTCACAATTTTCACCTCTATTGACCTATTGGCTGCACAACTTTTAAAAGCTTTGACTTTAATAATAGTGACTGTTTGCTAGTCTTTTTTAAAGACAGTTTTATAATGTTCCAAATGATATGACAATGAATTTCCTCAGAAACATACAGTGTACTTTTTAAAATAGGTTTGGTTATAACAAGCACACAAATTTGACCTTTCAAGGATTACATTACACAATACTCACAAGCACAAACAAAGCACAAACAAATGAATTTAATGAACAAATAATAATGAGCACAGTTTACCACCAGGAGATGTTCACATAAATTAGAAATACGTGCAGTGCTTTACTGAAATATGGACACTTGTCCAGCACAACTAAAAATTATATGTGAATATAACTTGACCAAAAAGAGATAAAACACACAATCCTCTATGCTCAAGACTGTTTTAACAGACCCTACATGCTGCAGCACTGGCATATACTTCAAAATAGGTTTTTAATATTACACAAATAGAATGGGCAGATAATAACATGTGCCCTATACTTGTCATTGGTCAGGGTTATAAAGAACTGAAAACACTTCCTGTAACATGGCAACTAGCCATTTGAGCCTGTGTTCAGTATGCAAGATGTACTGTACATATGAGGATTTCCTTGTGAAGTTTTATTTTATTATCTATAGTTTATACTTCACATTCAGTTCAGTGTGCTTTCATGACAACCTTGCCCTTAAATGTGTTAACCTTAAACAGCATATAATCCATTTGTTAAACTGCATGGAAAATAACAAAGTAAACGTAAATAGCACAGCATTAATTTTTTATAAATACATTTTTTCTTGTTGGTTTTGAGGTTGTCTAACAAACAAAGCGCTTGTCTAGTACACTGGTATGGACTAGTTGCTCAGCACACCGACAAGTACACAAAATAAGCATAGTCATTTACACACGTACATTTTGTATACGTACTTGTGCATTCAAAAAACATGTTTTATCCTGAAAGGTCACATACGTACATTCACATATGAATGATGCAAAAAAACGGCATTGACAGCCCAATGGGCCCTCTGAGAAAGATCTTTCGACCTTGTGAACTTCAGGATAAATTCTCCAGTAAGGAACCAATGCAAAACATACATTTCAGTGTTGGACCATTGTTTAAACTTACTGTTTTAGCAGCATGAAGTTAAAATGATGATCTGTTTTTACTTTTTTATGCACCACTATCTTAAAAGCATGAGATTTGAAGTGCCTCCTTGCACTTTGTGTATATATTGTAGTTAACAGTTTTGTTTTGTTTTTTTGTTGAGGGGGGAGGGGAATTTATTGAGGCATGTAGGAATAAAGATTCATTACAGTGATTTTTTAATGTAATCCTCTAGAATAAAGTATCATCAATGTTCTGAATAAAGTTAGACTATATATGTAATGTATAGAAAGAAACATGTAATAATTTGTTTTTATTTCTGAATAGCTGTTAACTAGCTGTCTCACTTACCTGTCACACATCGATATATAAATATGTTTTTTGTATCTAATGTAAGCCTTTGAATGTTTGTTCCATGAGGATATAAAATGTGTGCATTCAACTTATTAAGTGTACATACATAAATATATAATTGTTCTGTTCAGTGGCAATGCAGAATGTTCCAGAAATTACCACAGGCAGTAATACACTATATGCATTAAGAGTTTATAAAAGAGAGTGTTAGAGAGAGAGAGAGAGAGAAAGGCAAAGGGAAAGTTTTGATATGGCAATAGAAGCCAATAGAATAAGAGCATGTTAGGCTAAATGGAATTGCTGTGGTAAAGCTACAATATGCAAGATCTGAAAGTTAAGCTAGTGCTAACCAAAATAAAAAGGTAAAATGTTTTAGCCATACTCTTCTCTCCTTCTCCTGGTTATCATGAACATTCAAACCCTGATATCCCAGAGGTACACCCCCACCCTGACATTTTGTGATTAGTTAGGTACACGAGTCTTGCTGAGAAACATGTGAATGGAAAACCTCTGCACTGTTGCTGGTCAATGAGACTCCAAGTCCATGTCAAATTATTTGGAACAGATTTTCTAACAGAAGTATCTTGCATAGTGTAGCTTAAAAGTTTGCAAAAAATATATAGTCAAAAATGCCCTCTATGTTAGATTAAGCTGTGATGAAGAAAGCGCTATTTGTATAATAACTTACGCAATTATAATATGATGCCTTTGATATCTAATGCCTGTCACAACACAGATCAAGATTCCTCAGGTGATGCATGGCCTCATCTTGTCCTTTTAACAAAGACAATTCACCTTTCGCATCAGTCAACTAGAGAACTTCAGTCCATGGTTCATTTGTGTGTTAAAGTGGTGGATATCATGAATTTCAAGCAGTTTATCTGTGTTAACCTGCCTAAATTCCATTCACTCAATTAACATTATTAAAATCCTCCAAACATTTTACCTTTTATACTGTATTACATCAGGAGGCTCCCAGGAATACAATCAAACAGCATTGAGTCTAACAACGATTACCAATTTACTATTAAATGATATGCACACATGAATGACTGAATGTGGTGGCATGATGTTTCTAAAAGAAAAATATACATCAAATTTGATTTCTAACAAAATGCCATACAGTATGCCAACCACCACAACCATTTCCTTATCTGCTGTTGTGATTTTGATGTAAAAGGAGAGAGCCTATATTGTGAGGAATATACTATATTATAAAAAAGACATAAAAATCATTTTCTTTCCCCAGTATATGGTATACAAATATGTTCATACATATCAATAAGTGTTGAACCTTTGGTGTACATATACAAATACAATATGATAACTAATAAATGTTGATTCATAACTAATGACTGTTCTTTTTTGTTGTTGTCCTATTGTGATTGACTTTGTTATCATGGTCTGTCTCTTACAAGTGAAATGTAGGCGCATGCAAAACACATACAGTACAATCACACAGCAGAGTGTCAAAAGATACAAAAGCCTGCTAGTACAGATAATGATAAACAATAAAAAAACACAATAAATAATTAATATAGAAATAAATACACAGCAATGACAATAAAAAGAACCATACAAGCATACACAATCATATGGCGCCATCTGGTGGTTCACGACATTATTGTAAGGCCATCACGAGATTAAAAACATTAAAATTACACAAATGCTTACTTTGCTGATCATTACAAAGCTACAGTATAGGGAAACAAGAAATTGTGTGTATGTGTCTCTCTACCTATTAATACAGCAACAGTGATTAGATGCTAAATAAATACTGTAGCTTTAGAGGAATAGCTATGTGTAATGCAGGAATGTGTTTTCTACAGCTCTTCTTTTCTTTCTTTGTATGGTCTGAGTGAAAATATTTTCACATCACGACCCCAAAACCATGGCAACCATACTCTTTCTTCTATGCAGCGCTCGTAGAATTTCATATTCACCATTTATTCATGCCATTCATCCCTCTCTGTCTTTCAGTGAATCAAATACTTTCAACAGCATTTCTTTATCCATTTATTTCTTCACTTTACAAATATTTTCAGCGACTGTGTGTTAATTCATCATGACACGCTCCTACTCTAATACATTTTCTAATTCTCCTCAAGATGAAGAGAATCACAGAAAGAGAGTAAAGATTATAGAAAGCAAAACAATTCAAGAAGAAATGCAATGATTGTACATGGCTATCTTATTCTAAAAAAACTAACTGTCTATATGAAACATCCTACACATGGAAAAGTCATTAAAAATGTAAATGTCAGGGCATTTTAAAGCCAGGCTGTGCTTATATTAACACTTGTTTTATATTTCAAAAAGTTGTATTAAATTTTTATTTTAAGATATGCATTTATTATTTTGAGAATTTCTCTATTAAATGAATTCACTATAACTCATATTTTTGCAGTTTCAGGTACATTCTTCTTTTCTGCTATTGTCAAGATTTTAGCTATGCTTGTCTGATGCTTTGGCATTCAAATGTTTATCTTTCCATCTTAACACATTACACATGTACACATTATATGACACATAGAAAATACCTTATATGACAATACCCTCCTTTTTCAGCTTATTGAATTGAACAAATGTGTTTCTCCCAGATCAGAGTGTATTGAAAAGCCATCGAATCACATTCTGTACTCTGAAATTGGGCTGACATTTTTACACCCAATATGAACTCACGTTCCACATTTTACATTAAGTTTAATCATTCAGTATCCACTATGACTATGGAAACAATCCTGAATGACCGGTTACTTCAGGTCATGTGTAATAAGTACAACTCTAAAATATGACACCTTCTTTGATTCAAAGGAGATAAAAAGCATTTCTCCTGACACACACATCTCACATATTTTACGTGTGTGCACATATGATTGTGTATATTAATGCACATAAGCCTTAGCCTGGTATAACCAGATCTAAAATTCACTGTGTGAATAGGGTCTGGACACACTCCATTGGGGATTGTTTCCGGTCATTGCATCCTAACTGGTGTATACAGCAGGATTATTTTGAAACGATCAGAGCAGCCTTTAACCAATCTTAATTGACAACCATACAGTATGATACAGTAGAACTGTTCGTATTGTTTCATCTAGCTTTACCACCGCCGCCACTGCTTGAATTCAATGTCATCGCACTTAGCCATCCCCATTGATTGCTGATTGATCTGCCACACAAGTCTCTCTCTCTCTCTCTCTCTCTCTCTCTCTCTCTCTCTCTCTCTCTCTCTCTCTCTCTCTCTCTCTCACACACACA
>JAODUG010090283.1:0-12020 GCA_027564795.1 Aphredoderus sayanus
TATCTGCCACAAAAGCTAGTGATTTGGGTCATTTTGACCCAGAGGACATTACGATATATATAATTTTTATTATATTTTAGCTTTGGGTTCCATGGCTTCAGATAAATATAATAACACATCTCAGCACTTGGTTTTACAAGGCTTTGACTTGCATTATTCAAGCAAGCTACAGTAAGACGCATTAAAACCCATTGGAGGTACTGTATTAGCCATGGTAGATTAGGTTAAATACATGTAGGCTACAGAACAGAATATTTCATCCCAAACATTCCGGCAAGCGTGTCGACTCCCATCGATGCGTAGGAAACATTTGCTTAAAGTTGAGTATCACTTTTAGTGTGCATAACTCCATTGGAAGGCACAGTAGGTATTCACGGTATATTCCAAGACGTTCTCAGATCTGCTCCCTTGCCTTATTACCGTCTAATAAGATGGCAGACCTCTGGAGTTCAGTTCCTTTTGACAGCTGACAAGCTGCACTAACAGGCAGGTTTCTCCAGACATGACCGCGTTAACCACAGCCTTAGTCTAGCCATCAAGCTTCCTCTGTAACGATATCACCATATCGCTTCTCTGAGTGGATTTCTGCCCTATTAACGAACCTGTGTGTGTGTTTGTGTGTGCGTTTGACCAGAGATGTTGCAGATGCTCGTTTGTGTATTTAGGTACTCTAGGTGTTAAACGGTTAAAATACCTGCTGGATATGCAGAGCTTGTATGTACTGTAATGTACAGTAACTGTCTTCTGTTGTGTGTACGTTGTGTGTGTGTGTTTTTTTTTTGTTAATGTATCATCGGAACCAGGCTGGGCTGAGTGTGCTTTTTTTAGTGGTGTGGGTGTGCACCTTGTGGCGGGAACGTCCAGGTCTCTTGTCTTCTCTGCGGTTGCAAGGCCCTCATGCAATGACAGGAGGGAACACGCACTAATGAAACGGTTCCATATTCGGCCACTTTGTTGTGTATGTGGTGTTGTTTTATTTCTTCTGCCTGTCTCTCTCGGGGTCACTGTCACTGTCTTGGTTTTCTTGTCGTCCTTTTTTTCCCTCTGCTTCTTCTGTTTCTTTCGTCATCTTTCTTTCATCTGCCTGTCTCCTTTCTGACAGTACGTAGTTGTCTATCGCTGTCACTCCTTCTCTGCTTCTCTCTATGCCTGTCGATCTCTGTCTCTCCCCCTGTCTTAGCTTGTGCTGTATGCTGTGTACTTCAGCCTATACTTACATTACTCATATAGATGCCATGTGGGCTCGGATGTGGTCACGTCTTTCCTTGTTAGCTCCTTTGGCTTACATCCTACGGTTTAACATAGTGGTATTCTAGAGGAGGACTTGTCATGATATATGATATTAAAATGTCTTCCAAGATGGAATATGTGCTTATGGGGTACAGCCGCACTCCATTTAATTGAAAGTAAATGAAAAAAATAGACAAAAGGGGTTTTCTCAGACATTTGGTCAAAACGCTGATTTATATGGAAATGTGAATAGGACACACTGCTCAATGCTTTTTTTTCCTTGGTTTTGAAAAGCATGTCAGTTAAAGATACAGTAGCGTCCATGAATTACAACTCCCTTATGTATTTTCTTATACCTTGCTTGCTGGTGTTAAACAAGGTGGGAGTGTTAATTTCTATCCCATGTCACAGGGGCCAGCGTCACCTCGTCTGTGTAGCAACACGTTTCCTGTCCGATCTGTCAGTCAGCTGCACCTGGATGAGAAATGAGAAATGCATCTGCCCGAGTTGTGTTGTACAAGCGGTTGCCGTGGAAACCGCCTCGAACCCACAGCAGTGCCTCGAGAGTGTTTTGAAATTAAAGTGAGCGAAAGGACCAGAGAGAAAGGGAAAATGTGTGTGTTTGAGGCATGTGTGGGTATCCTTGGACTTAGCATAGCATTCAAACGCTTTGTTCAGCAAAGCTTTCATCGAATTTCGGCGTACTGGCCGCCTGGGCTTTTTTTCTGGCACCTGCGTTTTGCGGCAGAGGCCGTCTCGGGAGCTGCGAAATGTGCACCGCGCCACACAAGGAGAAAAGATGCTGGCCGGGACCATTGCTGTAGGGGAGAGAGGCCGACATGCCAAAACCAAACCCAGTTCTCGTGGACTTTTACTGTACAGCCTTTACAGTATGTCTTCAATTTTCTGAAGTTGGTGTTGGAAAGATAAACATGTGTTGTGTTCTGCGCCAGTTTTTATTCTCCACCGTTGTTTTCTTTTCAAGCCGTGGTATTGCTCACCCCCCGCGAAAACCACCCCCTCCTTCCCCCATCTGCCTGCCTGTCTATCTGTTTTCAGGGTCCAGTTAAAAGCTTTCGCAGGTTTCCAACGGCTTGCGCACGCACGTTCACACCAGCGTATGCATTAATGTAGGGTTCCGAGAGATGCTTTGACAGAACCCAGAGTCTACTGGGTGCTATCGTCACACACGCTCCTTGCCAAAGTAAAAGGTATCCACGCCAACAGGCGGGAAATGAACCACTAAAATGGGTCTCCTTAAACTGCTCTGCTCTTAACCAGAACTGTATACACAAATGAGCAAAGCCCTTGAAAAGTGTTGCATTAGTTTAATGGAATATCACCCATCTGTCAAATCTCGGTTGAGTGTTTTCATCTTTCCACGTTTGCATGTTTTGAGACACACAGACACACACGCACACTTAGTTTCGCTCTGTCGCTCTCTACTTATGTGCATGCTTAGACAGTATACACGCTGGAGATAAACATCATTTTATGCCCTGTCGCCTTTGTTCCGCGCGGCTCCATTATTCTGCTATTGCGTAGTGCGTAGGCGTGTGAAATGCCTGTCTGTTGGAGGAGCAGGGAGAGAAGAGCCCTCCATGCACAATCACACTTGAGTTTTCAACGTGGGCTTGTCAAGAGAAGAGCCAGGTTATGTTTCACGGTATATTTGAATGGATTGCGTATTTGTTTTTGTTTTTTTTTGTTTGTTTTTTTGACTTTCGAGGCACAGTATGTATGGGTTAGTTACATCTGTATCTCACTCGCAGAGACTCAAAACAATAAGCAGATGCACACCCTTCCACCCCATACATAAATGCAAACAACAAACCCATTGTACCCAAACAAAGACCCTGCAATTTCTGTGTGTGTCTCTTTATATTTAAATATGACTGTGTTTGTCCTGTGTCAGTTCATTGTTTGACGGACAGGGTGTGTGCAGAAGGGATTCTGAGGTGGTGCATATATGTCTGTAATATGAATAGGTCAGTGTGTGTGTGTGTGTGTGTGTGTGTGTTATGTCAGTGTATGTATATCTGGGTCCCTGTCCCTGCATCTGTGTATGTGTGCACATGTGTGTGTATGCATGTACGTGTGTGTGTGCGTGCGTTCTGAAGCTGCTGAGTGGGCTCGCCAGTTTGTTGCTGTATAGGCAGAAAAACGGATTCGATTATAACAGTCTGGAATGCGATGTGGGTTTGTGAGTGTGTGTACGCGGGTGTGCATGTGTATTTTAGATCACTATTAAGCCATGCATGTTGTAGTGTCGGGGTGTGGCTAGACTCGTTTATAGAAAACACTTTTTCATTTTCAAAATGTCAGCTAGCAATGCGTATATGCGGGCTGTGTTCTTTTCCCATGCCATGTACTGCATTTTCCTGTGTGTGTGCGTGTGTGTGTGTGTGTGTGTGTGTGTGTGTGTCCACCTTCTCAAAATGAGCGTGTCTTTGTTTAAATTTGGGGTCCCTGGGTGTTTATGCCCCACTTCTCCAATTCAGTAGATCCCAGCACAGATAAAACCCCCATCTGTGTGTGTGCACGCTACCTTGTCTTTGTCAGAGATCACCATGTGTTGAAATACCGTGTGTGTTTTCTCTTCGCCCCATCTGGGGGAAACCTTCCGTGTCGGACCATGAAGGCTGCCATTTCGGATCGCGCTCCCGGCTCCTGTACGCAGCTCAGAGGTTCACTTACTGTAAGACAGACTGGGTCATGAAGTTGTTGAAGATTCTTCCAAGAAACTGGAAACAGAAATGATATAGAGGTGTTGTGGGGAATTCTTTTAAATCTAAAGCGGCCATCTTCCAGTAGCTCTTTCTGTAATGGTTGCTATCATAGGAATGTTAACTGCTGTATAGCCATAAACAATCTCCTTTCACTTTTCTTTCCATTTTATCTCAATTGTTTTGCCAGTATTGGCTCCCTGCCACATCCATTTATTATTTCCCTTACTTCATAGCTGAAACATGAGAAGATCTTCTTTGGCAGTCTTGTTTGAATGTAAATCACTTTTCCTGACTTTCTTTCTCCTGCTCATTTCCTGGCCTTGGGACATCATGTCTGATTGATCGCTGGTGTAGAAGGGGGCTATCTGATTGGCCAGCCAGATGATAAACGGCTGATCCTGAAACCAGTGACATTGTCTTTGCGACCTGCCAGGTCCCTGCGGCCCGTTTAAAAACAGCTTTCAAAATTTGTATAAAGCGGAAAACAACACACAGTGTTGGAGGCAGCGAGAAAGTCCTGAAGATGGAGTACCGTTAATGGCCACCGGGTGCTTGGCTCCAAACATCGGTAGAAAATGTTGCGCTTCAGTAATTGCGCTGAACAACGAATGGCACTCTAATGAATGTGACTGTGGCGAATGAGATCATTATGACATGAGGTTTTAAAGTATGGCACGTAGCAGCCAGTCACAGGAGATCACATGATCCAGTAGTGCTGGGGCTAGCAAACTCAGCTCCATTACTAACATGGTGGACGGTTCTGAAGCTCCTAATGCCTTCATAATATCTCTTCAGAAGCCCAAACGGTGCCATCGCACACACTACAGTACCTCCGTCTTCTATTCGCTCTATGGTATGTGCCGACATGAAGAGCAGACAGGGAACATATGAGCTGTTTTACCCCCATAAGGGCCTCATAAACACACACATACGTTTCATCCACAACCCCGGGGGTTGTGCCAGCACCCAAACCTGTCTGTCACAGATGAGCTGCGAGCGTCTTTATAAGGGCGACAGCCAGTTCCCCCACACTCCCTCGAAGGGGAACATGTACTGTAGGATGCAAAATGCACCAAAACACCAGCTCTGTGCACACAGATGTCCAGGGTCTTATGGGCGGGCACAGATGGCGCTTGTTGCGGCCTGTCAATCACAATGTGGGGAGCGGGCGATCGGGGAGAGCGCGATCCATCGACCGGTATGTGCCGACGCAAGCTAGTATGTCTGTGTATATCGGTGTGTGTGTGTGTGTGTGTGTGTGTGTTGCCCATCTGCCCGTGTGCATGGTTGTCTCTCTCCAGCCATCCGTGGCATGTGATCATGTGTGCGATGATGGATGGAGTGTGATAGCGTTGCTGATAGCCGCGCTGTTCCATATGAAGTACCTGTGGTCCTAATGTGAAGCACATGTCTGGTACCAGGGCAGGGAATAGGGGCCTCCTGGGATCCAGGCGTCACTGGAGTTGAGATGACGAATCTGCTGTGCTGTGATTCATGGGCCACGTTCTTCATTTTTCTTCCACTAAAAAAAGCCTATACAAGTACTTTTATTGACTCTTGGTTTCAGCACAACACAGTATGGCTCCCGGAATGCACACTCAGATATGTACAAAGTGATGAATATGAATGTGAGGCATGCTGTTCAAGTGTGGACAATGAGACACATATGTTGGCCTTACGGTGAGGTTGAAGCTGCATAGGGTAACTTGGCAAATTGGTGCCACCTGTGGTTACGAGATGCAACTGCACTGCATTTGTTTCTTCACTTTTTTCACTGTAGTTTTTCCATGCCAGTGAGGCAGTGTCTGTTACCACTGATCCTGATACATAAGCAACATGTTAGTATGTTGGTTTCAGTGGGGCTTGGTAAGTCTAATTGTAACAGAAATGAATGTTAAGGTTTTACCTTAACCAGCTGTGTACCTTCATCCAAGTAATTTTATCAATAATTAGCTATTTGGTCATGTGGTTTTTCTAGGTCAGATTTCTGTAGTGAATAAAGTGTAACTTGGTAAGGGGTCTTGTTATATTAGTCTGACACCTAACAACTGTTTAAAAATGGATTATTGGAAAATGGAGTGGTTTAAACATGTACACATGCATTTTATGTTAACATACGTAATTCTCATTGAAGGGGACGCACACATGTACACACACACAAATGCGCACGGCAAGTTTCCCCACGGGCCTGAGCCCTCTATGAATTATTCACCCAATCACATGGCTGAGCAATTTGAACTTTACCTTTTGATTGGGTCATGCTGTGTTCACCTCAACAGTCTCGGTTTGTAACAGACAGAGTTCACTCTCTGTCTGTGCATGTGTGTGAATAAATTGTCTGTCTACAGTATGTCTGTCTGAATGTGGAATACTGTAGAATGTAAATATAGTCTTCTTTATATTAAAGCTCAGAATTAAATTAACCAAACTCAAAACAAACCCTGTTGAGGCCTTTAGTAGCCGTTCTGTACGCATATTTTCATGATTTACGATATACTTGTTATGTATCTGCTTTCTGATTTTGGTGTCCTCTGCTATAGCCTCTCCTTTAGCTACAGTATTGTCCCCTAAACTGACCAATACCCACCTTGGTCCCGCCTCTTTACCTCCAGCTGACCAATACCCACCATGCTCCTGCCTCTTTGTCTTCAGCTGACCAATACTCACTATGGTCCCGCCTGTTTGTCTTCCAGAGATGTTGGAGTCCAGTAACCTCGTCACGTTCAACGGGCTGGCCAACAGCTCGAGTTATGACACCTTCTTATTGGACGAGGAGCGAGGGAGGCTATTGGTTGGAGCGGAGGACCACATCTTCTCGTTCGACCTGGTCAACATCAACCGAGACTACAAGCAGGTAGGGCTCAGCATGCACTCTGTGTTAAGGCCCATGAATACCTCTGCGGACGTGGTCTACACACAGATTGCAGACCATGTAAATCTCATTATACTGCACCAACAGTTCATACGGACTTAATTACATTACAATAAGAAAGTAAGCATTGAGTGTGCGTAAGTGACAGGCTGCAGCTTGCTACAGAAGGCAATGGACGTCCTGCTAAGCTCCCAAATGAGTGTTCTAAGCATATCAAAATATTTATATCCTGCACATCTCGTATTTACGCCAATATTGTTAATAGGAAACAGTCTGTGCACATAAAAGACATAGTCATAAAGATGGTGAATCCCTTTAACGTAGAGGACTAGCCGACATGCCCACAAGGCGCTGGGACACGTCTGCAGCGGAGAACTGAAGTGTACTCTGAACAGCCCGAGAGTTCAACCGCGTCCGCATTGCTCAAACGGTGTCCGCAGAAGTATTGCCAGGCCTTTACTCCCTCCGCCTTTCCCCGTTTTCTCCGTTGCACCTTTTCTCCCCCCCCTTCCGGCTCCAATCCCCTCTTCTCTTGTCTCTTCCCGGGTCGGGGCAAGGCTGTTTATAATTCCATTACAGCACCTGGGCTAGGTTAGCGGTCGGTTTTATCTGATTGGGACGGCTGTCCGAGACACACAGACGTGCAGTAAGGCGAGCGTCACTGACATGTGCGGTACCCCCCCCCACACACACACTTTTCATTCAGATCTCGGCAACTGAGATAAGGGCCAAAAAGCAGTGATTAAGCAGATCTAGTGTAATTACACAGAAATGTGCGCCACAGCCCCACAGAGGGAAAACACAGCTGATATAGAGAAGCGATAACGTCGAAGAATGGCCTGTGTGTTGCGTGTGTTCTGTGCATGTGGCCTACCATGCAACACTGCGTATGGCCCTTGGGTATGATTGTTATTCACATTATTGCCAGTGTGTATCCACACCTGTGCGCTGCCCGCAAAGCATGTATCCCAGCATTGTGTGTGTCCATGATTATTCTACTGCCTATTTCCACTCGGACACACACACATTTTCTAAGTCATGTGACAGATGGTTAGACCATAAAAAAACTAGACAGCTGTCATTAATTTGACATTGACTGTTATTCGAGTACGTTTTCACTCCATATTTAAACCGTAAATTGAAACCTTGTTCTCACTCTTTGACCTTGGATCTACGCTTAAAAAACAAGGGAAATTCCATATTTTGAGCCACAAGATGCATTAACTATTGTATCAAGTTGTTCAAACAGACACCCATGAAAAAGTAAAAACAGACACATGTTCATTGTTTGTTTTTATCTAATTTCACAGGCAAAAGTGGATTTGTTTTTAATCATTTTCATTTATACTACGTGAGTCACACTTTAGTTTATGAATAAATAATAACAACAAACATACATATACATTATGTTTTACTGGTGATACATCTGTTCATTTTTCTACAATGAAGTGAATCCTACCCTGGTCTGATTCACTTAATTGACTCATTCTCTACTTTGTAACAATGTGACACATTCTCTCCTTTACTTTGCTGGTGATGACATGCGCTCTCTCTCTCTCTCTCTCTCTCTCTCTCTCTCTCTCTCTCTTCACTACAGATCGCATGGCCGGCCACGCCCTCTAAGAGGGATGAGTGCAAATGGGCGGGGAAAGACCTTGGGGTGAGTTGGGTCTGTCGATATGCTTTGTACTGTACTCTTCCAGGACTTGATGTCCAAGTATTGCTCTACTTCAAAATCTACTTCCATTTAATCTCTTGAATTAAAGGCACACAATTTGATTGTTACCCTGTACATGGCTGTAGGGGGGAGGGGTAGAGCATGGTGTGAGCTCATTAGCGCTGAAGGAGCATAAGTAGAAAGGATGGTTATCGACACAGCATGGACACGTCATACAGTATGGACACAAAGTGAGCAGATAACGCAGTCATAAAACCCAAAGGGATAGATTAATTTTTAAACATGTCTTATATCGTTTAGTCCAAATTTCTCCCTGAATATGTGTCAACACTACTGTAATCTCATCTTGGATCTATATCCTCCCACTCCCAATCGGGTTAAGGCATGTTAGAAAGTAAAGAAACACTAAATTAAATTAAAGTTCAGCCCTCAGGGAAAGAAGTCCAGTATGAGGTCCACAAAGGGCAGTTCAGGTGAGCTTCCTGTAGTACTATTAATCTTGTAGGTCTCTTGCAGCACATTCTCTGAATATACTGCCAACCCCCACTGAGTTAGAAATGTTGGGTCAGAGCGGTGCACACGCAATGTGCCATTGGCACAGGGGCAGACACACACTATCTAAGCAGATGTTGGTCTGCGTGCACAGTTTATTTCTGGAGTTAGAGTGTGTTTCTGTACATGTATGGTCATTTGTTCATTATTTTTCTTTATCTTGCTTGACGTAAAGTACTAAAGGTGTTCTCTGGATTTTCCTGAAAACTCAATTTTGTTTGTGTATGTGTGCATGGGTGTGACCGCATTTGTGTTTATTACTTTTTGTCACTGTTTAGAAGAGAGCCTTCTCTGTATTTTATCTGATCCTAATTTCATGGCTGGTTGAATCTGCACTAGTAGACTGCTCACTAAGTGAGTTTCCACTGGCCACAAACAAAGTCATTGCCATATTTGTAGGGCTCACAACCACAATTCATTCTACAAAACTCATTCTATCTTTCGCACAAGCCCCCAAAAGAGCTATAACGCAAAAGAAAAAAACAATTGCGAGGTATTTGCGTGCTGTGAAATTGTTTATTTTTGAAAATGAGGCAGTGAAAGTGGAAGGCAGGCCACAGCACGAACAAAGCCTTGATTAGGACATTACTGAAGAATTTAGAGCTCCCAAGGTTCTGTATTTCTACAGCCGTGCTTTACAGCAGCACAACAATTGAAGCACTTACAGTATGCCAGGCCAAAATAACCCATGGCTGTATCATTCTCCTTACTGGGTAATGTAGACTCAGATCATTGGTTGAATGGTAAGTAAGCAAGTCTGTAGCATTCTGTCACTTAACCTAGTGAGCTTTACATACTATTAAATTAAATTAAATGACGTAAGGTTTTCCACACATCAATTGCAAACCTCTGCATGTCAAACTGCATGTCAAAGCACAAAATATACCATTACAACTCATCTATATACAAGCTCACTGCCCACCAGCTTCTCCCATGGAAAGCCATGGGTTATACCAAGTCAAACAAGAGTCATTAATTTGATCCAATAATGGCTTCTTTATCCTCTGTGGCCATCGTGGCTTTCACTTAATAACATGGTTACTGATCGGGGGGAACCTATTTTTCACCTGGAACAAGACAGAACAGCGTGTTTGAGCCACTTATCTGACGTCTGTCCACATTTCGGTGAAGCCTACCACACAGCTAATGAGTCTAGCATAAAGACAAGTCACAAGGAAGAAATAAACAGTGTTGACATGCGGAGGGAATAAATGTGAATATATTAAGAGCGTTAGAATGATGTCGGGGGACATTTTATTCCGATGCCGGCCCTTCGACATTAGGAAACACAGGGAAAAGCTATTAACTTAACCGGTTGAGACTTATTGCAATGACTCTGTTCTTCCCTTGTGAAACCAGTGCTGCTACTGCTGGTCTGTAGTGTGTAAACATATTGAAAAGCTTGCTCCACAGTTTGACACACACAGGCAAATGCGTCTTAGCACGTGACGTCTATTCCAATCCAGTGAAATTGAAGGCCACGTTTGGAGTACAACATGGCCTCACACTGGCTGCTAAGGGAAACATAACACTAAATAGGTCCTGCCACAAAGTTCATCTTTTTTTTTTCTTTTTTCTTTGAGGGGGTGGGGTAATGCGCTTTATGATCCAGAAGCTAACTTTGTGTCAGAACGGGAAGTATTTCCACCCCACCCTACTTAATAGCCCCACATATCCATTTTCCCCCGCACATAAGGGGCGCTGTCAAGATGCGGACGTGAAATGTGAGATTTAAGGGTTTATACGGACAAAGTGCACACACCTACTGTTGATACAGATGGCTTATCCTTTATTTTGCTTAGTAAACCGCTGAAGAGAGATAGGCCTGCTGCACTCATACAGCAAGAGTAAAGAAGTGAATTGAGATTGAGGAACGTTTTGTGTGTGTATATATATATTAGTCATTTAGTCGGCAAGCTAGCATGTCTGCAGAATGCACATATCCCTTGAGCAAATGTGTGCTCATTTGCTGGCATGTATTTATAATTAAAAAAGCCCTAGCCTAATTTCTTCAACACATGCTCCCAAATCAACTGCTGGAGGCTGTTCATACCACTGCTAGATTAACCAGCCCTGTTCATTAGCAGTCCAATAAACATTCACAGCACTGGGACCATCAACATGTGCTAAGGATCCAACTCAAATAGCCTCAGTAAATCCACACATATGGCAGTCGATTTTTACTTATTTGTACTACAGGTGGGATTTCCTTACATGTAAAATGATTTCATAAGTGACCAGAGCATATGACCAAAAAGGCCAAACTTACTTTATAGTTTAAAAAGGTGAGTGGGGATTGTGAGTTTAACTGTATCACTATCTGCTAACTCCTATTAACTGTTGTAACTATTGTTACAGAAATAACAGAAATAATAATAAAAGTTCACTTTAAAGTCACTTTTAAACCAGTTCCCTATATTGTTCCTTAGGTTTATTGTGTTCTATATACTTTTCTCTTGTGTGCAGAGTGTGCAGTATTACCAACCATTGTACTACTGTTCATTACTGCATATGTGAATTTAATCTTGAATCTACACAGACAGACATTTCATAGATGAGCACTTGCCTTAATGGTCATATAAATCAACATTGTATTGTTTTTAATGTCCTTCCTTCCTCCCTTCCTTCGTTCCTTCCTCCTTTCTTTCCTTTACATCTCCAGAAAGAGTGTTCTAACTTCATCCGGGTTCTCCAGCCCTACAACCAGACCCACCTGTACATATGTGGTACCGGTGCCTTCCACCCTATCTGTGCTTACCTTGAGATGGGGAAGAGAGCTGAGGTAGGGGGTGCAATAGTTTGGATGTGAATGGATTGTAATTTTGTTCTAATCTAAATATAATAGTTCCTTTGTGAATGGCTGCTCTGAGAAACGGCATCTAAAGGCATTGAAATGCCTTTTGTGGATATTGGTTCTCTTTGCTGTGAAAGTATTATGCAGCGCCACATAAAAGTAATA
>JAODUG010090294.1:0-12019 GCA_027564795.1 Aphredoderus sayanus
TGTTTCAATATGCGGAAGAGAAAACGTAAGTAATCTTCGAAATTCTACTGTTATTGTGTCACGAAATGCTGTTTTAATAGTTTTTGGAGCGAGAATATAGTTGTTTTAACTTCAAATCTGTGGTCGATTTAGCAAGATAGAGTTTAGTTTAAAATGTGCTCCGACGTTTTCGGGTTAGCGGGGCAGCCAATCAACCATCATACCTCACCGGCTAACAAGCTTTCATAACCGGGCAAGTCCTTTTGCGATTCTCCGCTGGCTCTGTAATGGTGAAACATGCAATATATTAGTTTTAGTATATCGGCTAATCTTTGAGCTATAAACTAAATCTGTAAATGGTAAGTCGGTTTGCCTAAGAGCAACATTACTGTAAGGTTTTAGCTTTATGTTTTTATATTAAACTTCCTAGCGCTCTCTTTGTAGTTTTGACGGAATTGTGTGTTAATTTTTCCCATAGGGACCCAGAAGTTCGTATATGGGCATGGGTACCTCAAAGAGCGCGAGTTGCGCGCGTCACCCAATACGGCAATGTTCCAGCAGGTTCCAGCCTTGAAGACAAAGCGAATATTAGCCGAGAACGTTTTTCCACATAGATGAGTGTTATTCTATAGCATTTACTTAAGTATAAAATACTTGGGCCTCTTTTAAGTATAATTTTACTGTAGTGTATGTTGAGTGTACTGTAAGACACTATCTTTTTTTATGATAGCAAATTGCGAGCTATACTGTACAGTAACGGTAACAGTACAGTATATCGTACAGTACTGTATGTCTCAGCAGGTTTGTGAATATTTAAGACTTTTAGTTTGCTTTTGTGCAATTGATGAGTTATCTTAACAATAACATACAATTCTTATGGGTCTTAGTTTGTATGTACTGTAACTATATTTTTATACATTAATCAGGACAACACAACTGATAAACGGAGAGAAGCTGCCATCTGATGCCTTGTGGTCTATCTAGGAGAGAAATATGACCTTTTCAAAGAGTACACTGTAAGTAACTCAGTATTCTTTAAAGTGAACATTTAACTCTCCTGCTGTCCTTGGGTTTCAAATGCACTACCTTGATGGGCCCCAACTGTAGCACATCATATGTCTGTGCTGGTTGGCCCTTCTGGCAACAAGGTAGTGCATTAAGTCAGTTTATCCCAGAGGACAGCGGGAGGGTTAAGTTGTGGCTACTCCCGTTTTGTGACCCACAAAGCTAGCAGGCCGCTAGCTCCTCACCAAATGTCGAGGTGTCCATGAGCAGAGAAGAAAATTTGAATCATGCATTTATTTTACTTCTCCAACATTCTGACACCTTTTAATTTATTGAGCTTGAGACAACTTGATGAAGATGGCCATCATCGGTGATGGGTCTGCAACCATTGTTGTCAAGGGAACAAATATCCTACAGGGAATGTATGTCGCCTGATCCTGTGCTTTGCTGACAGGTGTAATGTATGCTCTTAACCTCTGCTATCCCAAGCAGTTAAAATTCACATTTGAGCTTTTTCAAAAGTGTTTTCTGACTGCTCTTAAAACCTGCTATCACAAGCAGTTAAAATTCACATTTGAGCTTTTTCAAAAGTGTTTTCTGACTGCTTTTAAAACCTGCTCTTAGGGAATTGGACATTTTGCTTAATTTGTCATAAGACTTCTCAACATGGTGGACTGTTTTAACACATATACTGGTCTTAATATAGGCAGTTTTGCATTATTGTATTTAGAATTAGTGCAGCGGTTTTATTTATATTTTATGCTTACAGAGCGCTATGAATACCTTCAAAGGTTCATGGTCTTTCTTTTCGTGAAGAAATTCAAGATATTAATTATATAATGTTATTCATATATGTGTGTACAAATAACTGCACTTTGGAGAAATAAATGCTAAAATGCCATGTGTTTTGTAATAATTAGGGCTGCAATAGTTCATAGTCAATGAACAGAGTAATACATTTGGCATGCTTGTATTTTTGTGTTTCAAACTAAACAGACTCGTCATTTTGCCTTGTAATGTACAGTAGGCCAAATGGTTAATTAAGTTAAGGACCAGAATTACTAAAACTATGAATTTTTGTGTAATGTTGTGAAAATGGTGCAAAATAAAGTTAGCTTTATTATTTTTAACACTACATGTTGTCAGTCTTTCAATTCATATTAACCATGCTTAATAGTGTTTGGCTCAATGTAATATTTGTATTAATGTTGACAGCTATTAAGTTTATAATAACTTGTATCTTATTTATTGTGACAATAAAGCTAATTCACCATGAGTAAAAGATTGTTAGGCTCAACTTAGTAATTGTATTCATTTTGACAGTTATTAAGTTCATGATAACTTAAAAATGTTCTTTATTGTGGCCGAAAAGCAAATTCACCATGCATAAAACACTGTTGGATCAATGTAATTATACCAGCTGTTGGGATAACTCCAAACAATTTGTGTGTAGTAGTAGGACTACTAATAGATCTTTGCTGATATTTTCAAATTTATTTGGGGAGTAGGGAGACAAATGATCCAAGTTGATGTGCAGGCCAGAAGGCAGTTATTTGCCAATCCGTTGGCATAGCAAAGTGTCATACAAATTTATTCTGACTTGCTTTCCACGCTATCCGCTATGCAGTGCTTAAATCTGCAATATACATGTACAATATACAGATGGCAGACCTATGTCACCTACAGGCGTGAGAGACACCTTCCACCTAGTAGCTAACTAAACTAAGTTAAGTCTAGGCTAGGCTATTTGGGCATCTGGTAAGGATGCCCCCTGGGTGCCTAACCTAGGGAGGTGTTCCAGGCACATCCAACGGGGAGGAGGCCTCGGGGAAGACCCAGGACAAGGTAGAGAGATTATATTTCCACATTGGCCTGGGAACACCTTGGGATCCCCCAGTCAGAGCTGGCTAATGTGGCTAGGGAAAGGGAAGTTTAGGGTTCACTGCTGGAGCTGCTGCCCCCGCGACTCGACCTCGGATAAGCGGTTGAAGATGGATGGATGTATGTCAAATAGCCTATTGTGTTATTGTAATCATCATTAAGCCTAGATAAATCCTGGATAAACATAGTTTATCCAGGACTTATTCTTGATGAAACCAAATGCAAGCTCTGGTTTACTATTGCTAAGCATAACACTGAGCATTATACTCAATGATGTACAACAACAAAAAACTAAAATACAATCCAACAATCAATCTTGTTCACTGGAGCATTAAGTTCAACTCACCAGGAAGACAACATTGGTGTTCTGGTAGAGAGCTCTAGCCACACAGATTCTCTGCCTCTGACCTCCACTCAGGTTAATGCCCTAAAATACAGTTAGCAGCAACAAAAATCAATGACAATGAAGGCTCACATATTTTTTTTATATTTTGTGCTTTGTTGTATAGATTCAGAATGCAGCTTTTTGAACATCTCATGCAACAGCGATGGGCTCTACATCGTTGTTGCAAATGCAGATAAAAAACTATAAACATTTTCAAATATCCTGAACCCTCGTGATGTTCATAAAAATATTGCATTTGGTCGCCCGGCCATCTGATTGCGTATGATTTTGTGCATTTTTTAATTGGTATTGCTGTGTGTATTTATTTCTTTATTATTTCTTTCTTTATGTATTTGTGTTCTTTTTAACCCTCCTGTTGTCCCCGGGTTTCAAACACATACCATATGTCTGTGTAAGCTGTAGAATTAGGTTTAGCCCTTTCTATCTGCCACAAAGAGCTAGTCATTTGGGTAATTTTGACCCGGAGGACATCACAAGGGTCAAAATAATGTATTATTTGTGGCAGCATTTCATCAGCAGATTGTCGTGTCCTGTGTCCACCCCTATCCTCCACTCTTCACCGTCTAACTTTGCAATCATCAGCTATAAAACAAAGTTAACTACTAAGCTGAATTTGGGCTCGTTATAACATCAACTCAAGAATACGCACAATTAAACCAAACTGCTTAATCTCTGAGACTGCTATTTTATATCCAGGTGTGGCTGGCTTACAGTAACAAGACAATATTATGGACCACATAATATTATAGTCAATGCCATATGGAATGCTTTTCAGTACAGTGTGTAGGCTACTTAGTCAACAACTTTGAATTGCCCAACCTACGTCTGCATGCCCGGTTTGCATTTACAGCCATTTACTTATCAGTCCAGAAGTTCAAACTGAAGCATCAAATTTAATCCATTTAGGCTACTTGCTGCAGCGGTGGAAAACAGTTACTCACAGACCATACACCAGTGCATTGGAATTAGCTATCTTTATAACTATGTATTGTATGTGAACAAACTATTTTAATATAACAATGTTGGTGTAATTAACAGATTTGCTGAAAATTTTTATATGCTTTGAACATTAATTAATGACTACATATTTACATTCTTTTACTAGACTTCACTTTCTTGTTGTTTGGGCAGCGAAAATACAATCACCAATCATTTCTAAATACTTTTCTGTCAGTACAAACTGATTCCAATGCACTACATTTGTGTAATTAAGAGATAATAATAATAATAATAATAATAATAATAATAATAATAATAATAAATACACACAGCAATGCCATTTGAAAAACACACAAATCATATGCAATCAGATGGCGCTGCCGGGTGGCCAAATGCCATATTTTTAAGAATACATCACGAGGGTTAACAACTTACCTCAAACACAAATTTCTTTACACACTAGTTTGTCATTTGCATTAACAGTCACAGAGCTCTGAAAACTCTCTCACCTTATGATCAAAATTAGATTAGTGTCACATGAATAGAGACCCTGAGTTGTGCTGTATATAATGTTAAGTTAATGTTATTTATTATTATTCATATCATATTCCTTTGCATTTGCATGAATTGCCTTTGAGGCATTTTTAATGCCTTGTTAATTGAGGCAATAATAAAATCTGAATGTTAAAAGCAGTTTATCATTCACATTTCACTTTAAGTGAAATTTGAAATGTATACCTACCCTCTCTCCAATCTCTGTCTGGTCTCCAAAGGGCAGCAGGTCAATATCTGGCTGCAAAGAGCAGGCATCAATAACGGCCTTGTACCTAAGAATCAACACATGATCATTGGCTGTATATGATGTATTATATTTATCAGAAAAACAGCAAATGTGCACCAACTGCACATATTGTACACAGTGTGTGTGTACAATATGAGTGTATGATAAATGATCATACATTAATATTTCTGTAGGCTTTATTACATTTTAACCCTTGTGATGTCCTCTGGGTCAAACTGACCCAAATCACTTGCTCTTTGTGACAGATAGAAAGTGCTAAACCTAATTCTACAGCTTACACAGACATATGATATGCACTGCTGGCAGAACAAGGTGTAACTTTGAAACCAGAGGACAACAACAGGGTTAAAAAGCACAAAAAAACAACCTAAAAACATAAAGAAATAATAAATAAAGAAATAAATACACTGAAAAACACACAAATCATACACAATCAGATGGCGCCACCGTGTGGCCAAATTCGGGATTTCTGAGTACATTACGAGGGTTAAGCAGCACCCTCCCCAACACACGGGGGAAGGGGATGTTGTTTGTTTCCATGGGAAATGTGGGCCTGAGCAGCCCTTTGAGACTAGAATGTGATCAAGGGCCATATGAATAATCTTGATGTGACTGCAGGGTGGAAGCTACTATTATTAGTTTATCTCTACATGTCTGTTAAAAGATTAGATTAGAAAGTTAAGATCAACTTTATTGTCATTTATTTCTATACAGTTCCATACATATCATACACCTTTATGAAATGCATTTCACAAAGACCAAGGTGCAACCTGACATCATGAAGACTAATATTGTCACATACTAGCTTAGCTTAGTTTAGCTCTGTGGCGGTAGTGGACCCAGTGTTTACTTTTTCTAATGTCTGCCATGGTTAGCCTTGGCACTGCTGACTCTACACTCTGCCAGGTATTATGTAGTGTAGCCTACATATGGACAGAGAACTACTTTTTTTGTGTGAAAAAGCTGGTTATTTAAATGCAGTTTAAAGTGTTACCTTTAACTTCTAATGTTTGTGCAATGTACAAATAATGTATAATAAAACATTATATATTGTGTCATATTGTGTCATATTGTGCATTGGTCTTATAATGACAGTGGATCTCAGTCAGAAGTACACAGCTGGATTTTGTAACGAATCCAAATGTGAGTACAAGTGCATATAGATGAGAGTTACATGATCCAAGGATTTAGATCCAACATACGTTATCATGTAGGCCCTTATGGAATGGAAAACATGAGAAAATACAGGTTCAACTGTCTTTACTACCATGTACCCTGGGGCCACCATGACCATGACCCAAAATTTGAATATACTGTACAGTGAGAAGACAATGGATGGATGGATTAATACGTGATTAGATACAGTATGGTAATAAACACAATGAATGTGAACAATAGCAATTTCATTCTCCATTCTGTACATTGTAAACTTGTGATTGCATTGACCTTGAAGGGTTTAGAAGAAACACTAACCACATGAGTTCACTCTGTCCACCTTATAGTGACAATTTGATGTGACCAGCATCATAGTTAACAGTGCAGGTACTACATTTTGCATAGGAACACCCCAATTCATGTATCACATTTTGTTATAGGACAATAGACTAGCCTACTTTGTGTCCTCTAATAGGTCAAGTCATATGGCTTGGGTAGGGTGGGTGGGGGATGGGTTGTTTTTTTTCAATATTTGTCCAACCAACCAGTAAGGAAGAGCGTTACTGAATGAATCCAATTATCATGTACAATATTACCACAGGAGCAACTCTTTGTAATGGATTCAAAAGGCTATATAATAATCCATATAGACAACGTAAAGAGGGATGTTTTGCTGTCTTCCTCATTCATAATTTACAACAAAGGTCAACATTAATGTAGTTAAGATGTTAAGATGTTATGATGCAAATATGTCATACTTTGGTGATAGGTCATCTTACATTACTTGTAATAATATACATATGATAACAATACAGTATGTGTGTGTGTGTGTGTGTGCGTGTGTGTGTGTGTGTGTGTGTGTTTGTGTGTGTGTGTGTGTTTGTGTGTGTGTGTGTGTGTGTGTGTGTATGACCAATAAAAGACTGAATTAAAAGCCCCATGTATTTATAGGGTTTATATTATTATTTAAAAGTATATCTACATAGGCATAAATTAATTTATGCAATACTAATGCCTAAACGTATTCTGTCTATAAATATAGTCCAAACTCTTCACAAAAGAACGCTGTTCCAAATCCTGTACTGTTGCTTTAATAAAGTTGGGCACGCCTAAATACAACTGATCTATGCAAATATATGCGGAGTGTGACAAGCCGAACGTGCCACTAGCCTATCAAAAACCAGTTCTAACCGCGGGAGATCTAAATTTCGCGGGACAGAGTTTGGCGGTAAAAAAAGCTGATCTTGCTAGCTCTTGTCCCCTTGTATGGAGAGCAGTATCAGGAGGAGGATAGCCTACACACAAGTTATACATGACGCCTGTCGTGTCGAAGGAATTCTCAAATTTCATCATTTTTCTGGACACAGTTTCTCAATGAAAAGTTGAGAAGCCTGCTGGTATCGGACTTTAATATATTTCATATTTGGTGGTTAACTGTGAATGCCTTCGTAATGCTTTAGAACTGGAAAGTTCCCCCTGTTGTCGGACAAAGGATAATACCATAAAGCTGCAGTATTTAAATAATGAACTCTATATTGTATCTAAATACATCAGGTTTGCATATTTTATGTAGAGTATGCATTGTATTTTTCATGTGTTAATTTTAACTGTTTAATAGTTATACTATTAGGTGTTATTTTCGCTTAATTTAGAATATTACTCAAGAAAGTCACCAACTACTGTAATGGTACTGTAGTAGTTTGCACCTTCATAAGGGAAATTGCAGCACATTTTTGTCATTGTACTTGGCAAACATCGGACTTTATTCGGACAGATACTAAGTGGTTAATTCAACCTTATTTATGAAAATGATGCGGATGTCTAAAGGCGTCTCTCCGGCATCGAATCGGGGATCAGTGGGGCTCCAGTGTTCTCAGCAGAAGATGAAGGTTTCGTCCAACGGGGTAGTGAAGACAGAGTTTTTCAGTACTGGACTGTCCAGCCCGCCGATGAACACAGTACCCAGTGGCTATTTCACACAGATCTGCAACACCACAGTAGCGGAACAAAGAGCAAACTGCATGTATTCAACCCCTCACGGACCTGAGGGAAAGCCAATAAGATCATCCTCTGGTCGACTGCCGGTAATGACTTACTGTAAAGTAACACACTAGTTGTACAATAGTAGCCCTTGTGCATTCAGTATATAACTAATATTATATGCAATATTGCTGTACAGTATATAGTATGTGTGGGTGGACCAAGGCCTGATTTACATTGGCATCCATGTGGTTATTGCGTATTTCTTGTCACTTAAATATCGTTGACGTGACTTGCCACAGAGAAGCTACTGTGGCCGATGTTTGGCGTCATTGAAAGGACGACCCTTTATTTTCGCGGGGCTTGAAACGAGTTTATGTCCCTGACAATAGTACCCGCAACCCAGCTGTAGCTAGACAGACGGGACACTGCGTGTGTGTGTGTGTGTGTGTGTGTGGCGTGATAATAGGAGTCGACAGTTTTTGGGGTATTTCTTATAAATCTCCCACAGTGGGAGATTGCAGGGTCTGAGAGGAAGCTTTTGCAAAATCAGACCATCCCTGGCGAATGATTTGTTGTCCTTGAAAAGGAATGCATCTCAAAATTCACACTTTAATCCAAGTTAAAAGCAAGTTAAAAAATATATATCTTTTTTTTATTTTAAAACTGAAAACAGAGCTGCTACTAATGCTGTTACCATGGGTGCACTGTATTATTTTGACAGCTTGTTTGGTGATTACACTTTCTAGGGACACTGTTTGGACCATCACCAAACATGCATCCACCTATGTGGTGTACACCTGTCATAGAGGTCATTTAGGATACATGGCCTGTGTAACCTGCCCTGTCACCAGAGGGCAGGTCAGAGGTCATACGCACACAGCTGTACTGGGAGACATGTTGAGTAGGAAAGCAGATTCCTGGTGCACACACAGTAGAGAGACAAGCCTATTGAGTCGTTGTACAGTGTATGTCAGGTCAAGCATTGAGAATTTGTCTTTGGTTTGAGACCAGCGTAATTAAAAACACATCAATGTCTTGATTTGATTTGACACTCCAGACCACACGCCCTTCCTAGACCTAAATATGAAGTGGCAAACAGTCATCTCTACTCCTCCCCGTACAGCTCTACCCACCTCCCTATATCCCTCATGCAAGGTTGTGTTTCAGAGAGAATGTGCAGTTCTACAGGAGCTATAACACAAGTATTATGTAGCGTATATTAAAGAATGCGGTGATCACCCGTAGTATAAATGACGCTAGCCTATTGCAGATGTTGTTGTCACGCTCTTCTTCCTACAGACCACCAGTGTACATTGAAAATAAATAGTAGTAACCTGCATTGCCCACCTGCTGTTTTATGTTATGCTATGTCTTAACACTCTGGTCCAGTGATCTCAGATCTGGTGATTTCTGGTCCAGTGATCTCAGATCTGGTGAAGTGTAACAGTAGCACTTCTAACGAGGGTTAGCAGTCAGGTCTGAGTGGGGTCTCAGGTCATGACACTGCCTTATCACCCATATTTGCCAAGCCAAGAGGATTAGTTTGGCTTTAGTGAAGTGGAAAACACAAAGCTCCCACCTATTGCGTCTACGTGCAAGGATAACTTGATTAATATGTTCCACGAGTTTACACAGCATTCTTGGATTTACAACAGGTTTTCTTGCTTTCTAAAGAACACTCAACATGCCGCTGACATTTTCCTGACATCCATCCAATCTAAAGCAGTTGAGGCTACCAGATAGTCTGGTGAAGGCCTAGCCCACAGTGGGCGTATAGGGCATATGTGCTGATATGTCTTCTATTCCTTACAAAATGCCGTCAGCAGATGGTGTCATGTGTCATGTACTGATAGCAGCCCCACTATGGTGTGTGTGTTCTCAATGATAGGGTCCTGTCTATACTTTGTCCCTGTCTAAATAGTCAGAGACTAGAAACAAGCTTTTATGCTTGGCTGTGATCTGTTGAACTACACTAATGTAGTATGCTTGGAGTAGTAATACCACAATAATATATATATATATATATACACACACACAAAATATATTATCATTATAATTGTGTAATAGTTGCAGATATATTCATAGTCACAGATTTTGTGGAATGTCTCCTTGTCCTAACAGTTTAGGCTTAGACAATGCAGCTAACCTTATGGGGAAACTTGACTCTCCCATGATCCTTCCTTCCTCTCTCTCTCGTCATTTATAAACACATTGTGACAGCTGCCAAGCTTCTGCTTTTAAGACGACTCTTATATAGGGTGGACAAGAAAGAATAGGTATGATGTTGAATATAGAGCAGGTCAAGGCCCCTACTTAAATATAGACCCTTTCGAGGAATCTCTCACCAAGCAGGACAATTTGCATAAGGCTTTCTGTAGTTGTTAGTGAACTGGTTATTGTGAGCGAACAGACAAATTAGTGCACTTTCTTTTCCTCGTTACTTTGAGAACCAGTTCATAGATAGGGTGTGTGTTTTTTTCTTCTTATAAATCTTACAGTTTAATAGATGAGTCATTCTTAGAGTTCTTAATCCCTCATTGTGTGGGCCACTCCACTCCCATAGCCAGGTGAGAGGTGGCTAAACAGGATGCAAAGATAAATATTAAAGTCCCAGCTATTTTTTGCAAAAATAGCTACAGTACGCAGAGGTCACGTGAGCCCAGGCATAGGGGGACCTAAAGGGGCAGGCCTTGTTATTATATACACAACAAGAAAAAGTGAATTGTTGACTAAACCTGTGTAACGACAGACCTGTATTTTATTTACACATCCTCTTTCACTGTTTTGCAGCCTGCTGTTAGTTTTAGCTAGCATGTCAAGTGGTGATTATTTGTGTCCTGTATTTACTTATTAGCCATTTTAATTGTGTGCAAAGTTTGGGTTTAGCCTACTTCAGGGCTTTGTGAAATAATGATATTACACTGAATTACACAATATACATCAAATAATTCATTGCATTTTTGGGTGTTGTATTTTTAGATGTTTTTATATTTTATATTTAGTTAGTTGGTTGTTTCATCTTACGTCTAGAGATTACATTTAACAGGATTCCTATGGAAAAGAACCATATTGTTGCCTTATTACTCACTCAGCCTTATTCAGCCGTAACATATTTCACATAGTGACTTCCACGTCTCTACCGCACGTCAGCGAGACAACCACCTGCACTCGAGGAGTAAATGCCCCCTCCTCTAGACCCCTAGAGTGAGCCACCATTCGGCGTGAGGTTGGCCACGTTGCTGTTTAGCATAAGCTCTCTCTTCCCCCCGATCATTAGCATTGTATTAAACCCAGCCTCAAGCCAGCGCTAGCTTACTAGCATAAAGTCCTCAATTGGTGCTGCTTTTAAAGTGGTGCATTTCAAAGCACTACTTGTCAACCCAGCCTTCTCTGTTAGGTACAGTACTTATCCACGGTGTCATCAGCTATGCAAGGCATTGTTGTCTTTGACTACCCATGGGTGTGGTAGGTGAAGGACCTCTGCACAGCACTTTACTATACATACCCTATATCTTACCCTATAACTGTTATCAATACACATCAATACTGCACTTACTTAATGTCATGTATGAACTGTATATTTGCCGATGATGTGTATATGATGCTGCACTACATTATGTTATCCCCCTAGTACGTGTACTTTGTACAATGACAACAACGTTCTAGCTCATCTCATCTTGTGTGAGTGGGTGGGACTAGCTCATTTGCTGCCGTACAGGAAGCTTTGCTTGGCTAGAACCTGCGGGCGCTATGGGCAGCCTGCCAGAGCAGGTTTGTGTTGGAAGCACCCCACGTGATCAAGCTGGTGTGTGAAATGCCTCTTTAGAGAGAGAGAGAGAGAGAGAGAGAGAGAGAGAGGGAGAGGGAGA
>JAODUG010090305.1:0-12019 GCA_027564795.1 Aphredoderus sayanus
TTTAATTTTATAATATTATATATATATATATATATATATATATATATAAGGGTTACAGGCACAGTGGTTACAGGTGAAGTTGTTGGTTCAAATCCTGCTAACTCCTGACCAAGTGTCGAGGTGTGCCGGGGGAGGACACCTAATCTTAACTAACTAGACCTTTCTTCAGAGAACGCTTGCTAACTTGCCATTGGGTGCCTCTTCAGAAGCCCTGCCCCCCACACATTGCAAATGCATTGGGAAGGCTAGGGCATTGTTGTTGTGCTACGTCTTCGCCACTTTGTTTGTGGTCCTTTCGGAGCCACGGCTGTGTAGAATTACTGGATTATTTTTTCTCAGCACGCACAGAGAATGGTAAGATAGCGGAATGCAAGCAGATATTTGGTGAATTTGACAAAAAACATTTTTAGTTTGCAATCGCAGAATATACACACAGGAAGTAGATGCTTTTTACTGCGTAAAAGCAAAACATGTTAATTCCCGCTGCTACACCGCTTATTTTATTTACAAAGGCGACCTCCCTCCTTGCAATGCGCGCGATCGGCGTCAAGCCAATAAACGGAGCTCGTAGACGTTCATCCTAGTGGCAAGTACAATGCAATGCATCCCGCATCCGAAAGGGCCTAAAATGTCGGGTATGTCATTCCAACTCAAATCAAAACAAAATCAAATCAAAACAAAATCACCTCTCCCATCAATGCTATAAGGTGGTCCCTCATTAGCTCCACCCCACATATTGGAAAGGCATTGCAAAGCCTTTGGTATTCTTGTGAGCGGTGTTCGCCACTTTGTTTGTGTTCCTATTTACAGAGCCAGGGCTGTGTGGGAACGTGTAGAAACACAGAACAGGCAGCTAGGACCGTAAATATTCACAGAATTTGACAAAAACTGTGTTAGACTCTACCTTTAATTTGTGAATAGTCCATGGTCAACTGCAACCACACAACAACAACAACAACAACAGCAATTTTAGTTTCATTCAGTCTTGGATAACAGATGCTGTAGCCCATGCAGTGAGTTCCACTTATTCCTGCTGTCCACCCACCCACCTATCTCCTTGCCTCAGACTCACGCCTACTCTCTCTCTCTATCTCGCTCTCTCTTTCTCCCTCCATCTCTCTCTCGCTCTCTCTTTCTCTCCCTCCATCTCTCTCTCACTCTCGCTCTCTCTCTCTCTCCCTCATCCATCCTCACTCACTCTCTCTCTTCAGTGTGACACCCACCTGTTCTCTCGCTCAAGGAATCAGAACTTTAAAAATAAAATGCTTGCAGGGTGCATGTGCGTTTATGTGTACAAGGAAAAGAGAATGTGGGGGAAAATAAAGGAAAGTAAATGTTTCCATGGAAACTATTTACTCCCTAATTACCAATAACATTTCAAAGAAGCCTATAAATAGAAATATTGAGCCACGCACAAACACCAATTACATTCTTATCTGTGAGCTGACATTTACAATATAAACATCCTTGTATTTGACCATCAGAATAGAGTAAATCTGGTGAGCAGGCATTACTTGTGTTAATAGTGTGACTTAAACATAGACACTGGTTTGTGGACATGTATGATGGAATTAGTGTCCTTTCTCTGTGAACGACATCTTTAGACTTTAGGACTTAAAAGGTGATAAATAATATTTTAAACAGCTGTTAATTCAAGCTTCTCTGTTCTTTGTTTTTATAGCCAGACTTGCAGCATGTGCATGTTAGTGTGTGTGTGTGTCTGTGTAGCTGTGTCTGTGTGTGTGTGTGTGTGTGTGTGTGTCTGTGTAGGTGTGTGTGTGTGAGCACATGTGTGAGTGTGTAGCCCAGGAAGCATTTGGTTTGGTCTGTTGCTGGTGCACGTAATGCCATATCTAGTGGAAGAATGTCATATAGGCACACTTTAATGCAGACAAGCAAACATCTAGTTGAAACAGTTAAAAAATCACTCTCCATATTACTGTGACTTCAGTGTATGAAAGTATGTGTGAATGGGTGAATGTAAGACATTCTTGTACAATGCCTTGAGTGACCAGAAGGCATAAGTGGCAAGTAAATGCAGTCAACAACTTTTCATTTCAGTCAGCTATTTCATCAATAAAGACCCATGTTCTGTATCTCACGTTATGTCCTATGCTCCGATACTGTAAGCAAAGCCCAGTCTGATACAAATCTGATTGAATCATCCCCTATATGTCTGTAAACGTTATATTTAGAGTCAGTCCATCGCATTTACTGTTGCCATGAAACGGGTATACAAGTTGTAAAACGTTATTACTCTGTAAGAAGTGATTCACCATACAGTACAGCTTGAATAAATTATCATTATTATTTTGACAAAAAAATCCATTATCCACAAAACATATATTAACCATGTTAGGCCGGTTTACTGAATAAAATGCTGCAAAACCCAAAATGAATCAGAATGACATTTTATTTCCAGTTCAGAGCTAAGGTAACTTCACCAGGTTAAATCCTACTCCAACTTTTTTTCACAGTGAAGTTGTTAACAAGGCATTGGTACTACGAGTGTCTGTGACAGTCTGATAAGCCGAAGGTGTACAATGTGGCAGGGAAGCATTTGGCGAACTAGTGGAACTCGCGGATGTTATGGCAATTACTGGCCTCCTCCTCTCCAAGTCCCGAGCCCAGCCTGTCTGTCATTTATCACTGACAATGCAAGGCACTTTCTGTTAACTCCAGTGCTATGCAGGTACAGCATATAATTTCTCCCCCCAGTAGATGTTTGATACTTTTAGACTATAAAATTGGAACCCATATAATGTACAGTATATTAAAATATACATAGACTCATTATAGCTACACTCTTTGATTGAGGTATTATAGTGCCCACAGAACCCCACATTTCAGCTCTCCACAAAGTGTGGTCGGCTGTAGGGGGAGGGGAAGAGATCGGTGTGTTAATTAAATTCGCAAGTGGAGTGCCAACCATTCAGCACTCAGTTGTGGGAGTGGCATTCACTCCCACAAGTTTCAAAGCGAATCAACAATGATTGTGTAACCCTTGTTCCAGACACAAATCGCGGACTGTCCCTTTAAATTAAAACATTTCAGTGGGAATATTCTAAAATCAGCTAAAATCAAGTGAATAATAATATTAAACTTGTATGCTCTTCTTCGAGGAAGAAGGATTCGAGGAAGAAGAGCATACAAAACAAACCCTGAATTCATTAACTTGAAACTGAAAACAAACGATAACTGTCCTATCTCTGTAGCTTTCTGGGTGCTGTTGCAGCGTGGTCTAAATTACACGGCGCACACCTACACTACAGAGCACAATAGCACAGCGACATAATCAAAGTGACAAGACGATCCTATCCTGTCCATGCTTGTCCGCCTGCACTCTCTCTCTCTCTCTGTCTCACTCCCTCTCACACTCTCTCTAACTCTCTCTCTCTCTCACTCTCTCTCTGTCTCTCACCCACACACTGACAGCAGGGACGCGCACAGAGGGAGGTGCGCGCACAGAGCATTGGCGTTGGACTGTGTCACGGAGAAGAGTTTGTTCACAGCACACGGCAGTGTTGTTGGCCTATGGCGCAAGAAGCCGTTGAACAGAATGGAAAGATGAAGACGTTTTCCTGCATATGAATGGAAAACGGTGTATTGTAAAAGTATCTGAAAGAAACGAACTGGTAGGCCTACACAAATAGCCTTTTTGGGGAGAATGAAATCAGAACAATTTTTCACGTAGGATAATTCGGATCGCTTGTAAAGGTGAGTGTGTCGTATCGTTCAATTCTAATAAGAGATTGTTTGATGCCTGGAGTCATAGTTTCCCGATTTCAAGTTATGCTTCAACTCTTGTCCCAGCAAGCGGAGAAAAACTTTTCAATCTGCGACCATCCAGAAAGTTGTCAATACACTGTTGCCATTATAGGGTACAAATTGTTTTTTTAACAAATCAGGCCTGCCGAAACCAGAAACGATCGTTAAATCATAGGTATAGGATATATGTCGAGACTAAACAGAAGATGATCACCAAATGTCCACAACAATATATAAGTCTTACAACAAACTTAGCTATTCAAGAAGAGGGGAATATTAATATACATTTGGGGCTAAGGCATATTTACCTGGTCGACATCGTACGCTGAATCTATGTTCAGCACTGGACAGCTCTCCTGTGGATTCACCGGAATACACTGACCCAATGTCCTTTTTGTAAATTCAGTGGCAAGTCTTTCAACTTCAAACGTATATTGGTATATTTTATAGATGTGTTTATATTTCTAAACACCAAACAATAAATACGTTATTTATACTATATTGTTTAATACATGTGCAAGGACAGTACACACGCTGGTTGCAAAGTTCTTTCTTGAAGTTCTCCTATATCTTAAATGACCTACATTTTCCCAAGTGGAAGAACAGCAGATAATACATTATAGAAAACGCAGTTACTCAAGAAACAGAAACAGAAAATAATGACTGTTAGCCTATAATAGCACTTTATACAGTATGTAATCTCTTCATCTAATGTCAACACATACTGGTATAACAGTAACATGCAGTGATGTCATAATCGCATTATTCATATTTTATATGGTCTCTACATACCTGCCTGATTTAAGTGTCCTTCTATCCTTATCTTTCCTTCCTTCCTTCCTTCTTTCCTTCCTTCCTTCATTCCTTCCATCTATACTTTCTTTCTTTCTTTTCCTCCCTGCCCCCTCCCCCTCCACCCCACAGAGCTCAGATTAAACCATATAGGTTTTAAAGCATGTCACGCTGTTGTGGAGATTACACATTGTAATCTGTAATGTTCCTCCATTCTCAGCAAGCACACGCACACACGTGAAAAAACACACACATTTCTTCTGGCTGTTGTGTGTCAGTTTGAGGTTAAAAGTTCACGGCCGTTGCCGTGACACCACGGTTGTTGCCATGACACGGGGTCCAATGCTAAACATCACTGTTTACTGCAGTTATGTAGGACAGGGTCTGATAATGGAGGCACTATAGGCACTGTAGAGAATAGCCTAAATAGCAGCGGTAGCTGGATTGCAATGTGTACGTATTGTATGTAGGCTATTTGTGTGCGTCACAATGTGTGTGTGTGTGTGTGTGTGGAGGAGTTTCAAAGCGTATGCAAGACAGGCCACCATCCTTAAGCAACCAAACACTTACATGTGATAGTAGGACTGATGTTAATCTTCTGTGAGTGCCTGATAAATGAAACTATAATTTCAAAATCACAACATCATTCGAAAAGCACAGCCCTAACAAAGTGTGTGTGTTTGTGGGTGTGTGTTAGGAGTTTGGGACCCATATCACTTTAGAGGAAAATGTGAAAGTGAGCACATTAATAGGCAAGTGCTTAGAAAGGCCAGTGCCATTCTGGCCACCCCTTGGAAGGCAGTTTTGTAGGCTTCCCCTGGGGCAGTGCATCAGACTGACTACGGGTAAAATAGGAGGATCAGAAACTCCATTACTCTGTTCTAACAGCCTCATATTGTCTGTCCCATGGTGCCTGTCTTGTCATACCAGTTTCCCCTGTCTAGCAGGCCTCTGTTAACGGTAGCTCCAGGCCCTGCGTTTCCTACCTCTGTCTTGTTAGTTCCACCTGTGTCTTCATGTATGGCATGTCTCATGTGCTTCCCCTGCCCCTCTGTGTCTTTGTCCAATTGGCTCTCTCTCCTGTCTTGCCTACTTGTGTATTTAAGCCCTTGTGTTCCTCACCTTTGTCTGTCGGTTAGGTTGTTTGCCAAGTGCTGCTCACCTGCCGTGCGTTTGGGTCCTCGCCTCCACTGCTGAGCATTGTCTTGTTGTTTGTGTATTGTTTATTGTTTGGATATCCTCTGTGCTGCTTCTGCTGCAGAGAGAATTTGCCCTCAGTCACAATGAAGTTGTATTTGAATTGAAATTTGAATTTGAGATTTGAGATTTGAATTTAATTTGAAAAAACGTGTTGGTGTTCTCTGGTGCAGTGTGTCTCCGTTTCCCGTGTGTGTGTGTGTGTGTGTGTGTGTGCCCAGTGTCACATAATAAACTATCACTGCATGGCAGACAGTGCTGAGCTCCATCCAGAGAGCGGAGAGAGGTTTCCATGGAGATGGCTAATAACTATCATTAACCATTCATTACTGTGACTCTCCCTCAGGGACCCTCTGCCTCTTTAAGACTGTACTGTACATGGTGTACAGCACTGGTGTTGTGGGTGTTGTGGCCCATGGACCCAACAAGAAACATGTACATCATGTTTAGAGACCCTCCCAGAATTACTCTCTTAGCATAGCATATGTCATTAGAATATATTATGTATGTAACCATTAACCAACACTGAACACATGGGAAACATTTATGGATAATTTTGTTTTTAAACGATTTGAAATACTTATGTTACAACCCCAAGTACACTGACCAATAAGCATCTAATGCAGGCAGAGGCAGAGGTAGAAGTCCATTGTGTGCATACACTATGTGAAAACTGATAGCCCCAGAAATATAATGCTGATGTTATGTGTTGTTAAATGTATACATCTTTATGTGAATCAACCCTATTTAACCCTTGTTCAATACCATATTTTGCAATGTTAGGAGTATGTAGTAGTTGCTACATAATGGTTTTTCTTTCTTTCTTTTTTTTATGTACATTTTAGTTTTATATTTATTTATTTTTCTTTTCTGTTTTTTTTGCCGTTACTTTTACTTGTAAGTAATTTTATGCAGGAGAGATTGACTGCAGCCTGTCTCTCACAGCACATACCTCCATTTGTAACCCCCATCACCCAAGCAAACCCAGTGGTAACTGTGCAGGGGCTATGGGTGATCCTGCATGTTGGCTCACAGCCCTAAGAACACCTGCAGAGAAGCTGGTGATGTAATCAACAGCCATTTTGAGATTTTTCATGTACCGAAGAACCTTCAGTCAAGGCCGTAGCATCTGCATCTGGATGTATGAGCGTTTCAGTGGCATTGTACAGGGATTACCCACTAGACACTGCTACGACAAACCCTGTAGAAACTGTGTGTGTGTATGTATATGTGTGCAAGCACGTGCGTGACATTTCTATTTATTTTCTGTTCTAATTCTACTGTTATAATTTTCTGTTATAATTTGAACAATGTTTTTTGATAAGGAAATGTTGTATAAACAACTAAGATTGCATTGGATAATGCAGTCAATCTTGTTAATTACCTGACATCAATCAAACGTAATACATTACTGGATGATAAAAATTCAAAAATTATTAATGCCATTTCTGTTGCGTGCGTGTCGGTTGTCCCTGTGTCAGTTACTCAACCTGGTTATTTCTGGTATGCCTGCTTTATAGTTTGCTGACATAATAAGCCCAGTGAAGTCACCCTTCTAACCTTGTGGGGCCAAAGAGCCAATCAATTGTTCCTCTAACAGTAGATCGCCACTGATTCGTCTTTTTTTATTTGCCTATCCAATGGCCGTCTGGTTTTCTAGGCCTAGCTGGCCTGAAGGTCCCTAAGGCTAACTGCCATCAAGAACCCAAATCAATAAGCTTTCATTACACATAACTGTCTGCTCTGCTTTACGCAGGAGTCTAGCAACTCATCATCAACTGGGGAGTTTAGGAAGCTTTTCAATTAATAGTATTTGTGTGGGTTTATAAATAGCAGCTTGTTTATCTTTGGATATTTTGTGTGCATGGTTAAAAAGATCCTAAAAGATCAAATTAAATAAAATCAGCATGTTTCTGTTTTCCCTCAGAAAATGCATCGCCAGGACGCGTCACTGACACCACCCATGAGACAGACCTAAGCCCGTACTGCCTCCTCATCCCTGCCACAGTATTTTAATGGTTGGAACCACCTGCATACATTACTGCCCTCGCAGACACAGCCTGTTAACCTCTGGTACCATGGGAGCAGTGCGGGTCCACCGGTAAGAGCCAGGCTGGGGCCTTTTGTTCTCATGCCCAGTCTGTGTTGCCCTTGGCAGGGACACCTTTCTACAGCGTGACCAGTCATCGCCTCCTGCAGGCAGTTTCACTGCAATGAGGACACATGTAGGCAGCACATGTCTGTGACATGTTATGGCTTTTAATTCCAGCAGGTGGTGCTGTTTTACACAGCGGCCCTATAACGCCCCCTGCCTGGAACCCAAGAATACATTTTGCTGAGTAGACATTTTCTCAGCACAGCGTAGGTGTGTGCACAGGCCCCAGGGTGATTGACACCTCCCTGACATCGCCTCTTGCTGCACCCGTTAAGGCGGGACAACTGGCTCCTGCTTTCTGATTGGCTTGTTATCATGCAGTTTGCTGACTTCAGAGTACTGTCAGCATAGCTCCGACCAACTTAAACTGGCAGGAAAAAAGGTGTAGTGTTTACATTCAAACATTTCTAATTTGGATTAAAATGTTGCAGTGATACTTTATGAAAACTTGCTATATATAGTATTTATATATTAACATAAATTACATAGTTCATTGTGAACCAGAGATTTAAAGGTGGGTTCAGTCATTCAGTCATTCACTCCCTTCAATGCCATAGGGTGCTCCCTCAGAAGCTCCGCCCCACACATTGGAAATGCATTGCAAAGGCAAGGAAATTGTTGTTGTCCATTAAAGGCTCACCAAATTGCTGTGATCAGGATAATCAGTATCACCTTCTTTTCTCTTATCTCTCAAACACACACACACACACACACACACGCACACACGTAGACATATATTGGAGGATTCAGATCCTCTCATGCCCTGGCTGCCAATAATATGCGTACCGTACATCTGTCACAAAATCTTTCTTAGCCTACCTCTGGCATTGCAATCAATATATTATGCTAACGTAATGCTAACAGCAAAACAAAACATCAAACTAGTTTCCTGCTCGTGCTCACTCACTTTGCTGTAGCCAAGTGATATGGTTGTTTGCAACCTGTTTTGCTAGGGCCAGCTGTGCATGGCGGCACAAATACTGCACATCACTTCCAAAGTGGCTGTCCTCTTTCATTAGGTATAAACCCCAGGTAGGCTACTGCCAGATAGGTGAAGGGTATAACATAGAAGTACTGCAGGTCTATAGTAATGTATTGGTTAGTACTTTTATTTATAACTAGTCATTACTTTTGTTGACATTTAAATTATTTAGGCTAAGGCTAACTCCCCCACCTCCTCCTCCTTCCAGATACAGCATCGTATCCACAGACGAAGACGCCCTGAAGATCTCCACCCTGGGCCTCCACAACGGCCACGGGCCCCTGACGCAGCAGAGCCTGGCGGGAGGAGGCGGAGGGGGAGGCGGGGGAGGAGGCGGGGGAGACGGCCCAGGAGGGGAGGACGGAGGCGGGGCCTTGTCCCTGAGGGTGAACAGCGACCCGGTCCTCCACGACGGCCGCCGCCACGCCCCGGCGCCGGTGCCGTCCCGCCTGGGCGGCCCGGGCGGCTCCTGCCCCGGCCACCGGCTGCGCAGCCGCTTCGTGAAGAAGAACGGCCAGTGCAACGTGGTGTTCAACAACATGGAGGACAAGCCCCGCCGCTACCTGGCCGACATCTTCACCACCTGCGTGGACATCCGCTGGCGCTACATGCTGCTGATCTTCACCACCGCCTTCCTGCTGTCCTGGCTGCTGTTCGGCCTGGTCTTCTGGGGCGTGGCGCTCGTCCACGGGGACTTTGACCTCCGGGCGCCGGCGGCGGAGGCGGCGGGGGGGGGCGGCGACCCGACGGGCGCCTCGCCGGAGGCGGGCGGGGGCGGAGGGGCGTGGCGCCCCTGCATCCTCCACGTGCAGGGTTTCGTCGGCGCCTTCCTCTTCTCCATCGAGACGCAGACCACCATCGGCTACGGCTTCCGCTGCGTCACCGAGGAGTGCCCGGTGGCCGTGGCGACGGTGGTGGTGCAGTCCATCGTGGGCTGCATCATCGACTCCTTCATGATCGGCACCATCATGGCCAAGATGGTGCGGCCCAAGAAGCGCGCGCAGACGCTGCTCTTCTCCCGCAACGCCGTGGTCGCCCTGCGCGACGGCAAGCTCTGCCTGATGTGGCGCCTGGGCAACATGCGCAAGAGCCACATCGTGGAGGCGCACGTGCGCGCCCAGCTCATCCGGCCGTACGTGACGGCCGAGGGCGAGTATCTGCCGCTGGAGCAGACGGACATCGACGTGGGCTACGACGACGGCCTGGACCGCCTCTTCCTGGTGTCGCCGCTGGTGGTGGTGCACGAGATCAACGAGAGCAGCCCGCTGTACGCCGTGGGTAGCGCCGACCTGCGGCGGCAGGAGTTCGAGATCGTGGTGATCCTGGAGGGCATGGTGGAGGCCACGGCCATGACCACGCAGGCGCGCAGCTCCTACCTGGCCCGCGAGATCCTGTGGGGCCACCGCTTCGAGCCGCTGGTCTTCGAGAAGGGCGACCGCTACCACGTGGACTACTCCCGCTTCCACAAGACCTACGAGGTGCCGTCCACGCCCCAGTGCAGCGCCCGGGAGCTGGGCCAGATGGGCGGCCGGGAGGCGGGCGGGGGCTCCTCCTCCTCCTCCTCCTCCTCCTCCTCCACCTACTCCCGCTCGCCCTCCCCGTTCGCCAGGCGGGCCGCGCGCCACCTCCTGCCGCCGCACTCGCCCAGCGCATTCTGCTACGAGAACGAGGTAGCGCTGTGCTGCGGCGAGGACGAGGAGGAGGAGGGGGGCGGGGCGGGAGCGGAGGGGGCGGGGCTGGGGGCGGGGCTGGGGGCGGGGGCAGATGTTCCAGAGAAGCGCCTGCCCTTCCAGGAGAGGTTTGTGGAGGAGCAGACGGTGGAGATGCTCTGCGTTCTGGACGTGGAGGGCCAGATGGGCTTCGAGCGGCTGCAGCCCGCCGCGCTGCCGCTGTACGTCAGCCGGGAGTCCGGCGTCTAGCGCCCCCTTCTGGTGGCCCTTGTTCACGAGCGTCTGACCAAAAAACTTTGGAAGCAAAAACGATGGCGCCACCTGGTGTTGTGTGTTCGATGACGGAAAATAGGACGATGAGGATTCGATGGGAATAGTGCAATTGTTAAACCAAAACATCTGCACAGATTAAGGCCATATTTTGTCATACTTTTGATTATTATGTAATTGGTAGCCTTCACAGCACACCTACAGTTAATATTTTTTGAAACAAGGTGATGTGAACTTTATGTAGGGCCCTTTGTCTTCATAAGATGTTGTTGTGGAATTGTGTTTGACCTGCGGATTTTACTTTTGGATTTCTATTCGGTTTATGTAAATATATTAAGCTTTTCTTTTACTTTCATAAGGATCCACTTAACCTAGATGCATATGTCATATACATAATATTCTAATGAAGGTGAAAAACGTATAAAATGATTTAAAAATGAAAAACAAAAAAATCTGAAATGTGTGTATGATTGAATGGCTTTCCTGCCAACATTCACACAATCTATTTAGTCAGTGTAGAAATAAATCTTTGATCATTATGATTTCCATATTTACAAGGCCACGCTGTCTTCCTACTCGATGTGTTAATGTTAAAGTATAATAAATAAGCTATTTTCTAAATACATATGATGATACCCCATAATAAGTACAATGTAATGAGGAAGGAAACAAGTAATGCCAAACCCTGAAACCCAAAGCAGAGTCAAACTGGTGTGGTGAAGAAGCGAACAAGCACTTTATTCTGATTCTTTGTAACCTTGTTCTGATTTGTATGAATTAAACACCTGATTAAGTAGCACTCTGTGCTGCTCAGCTTGAGTTATAGCTTCTATTGTTCATTTCCCTGCCCACCAGACCGCTGGCTGAAAAGGTACACTTGACTGTGATTGTGTTGGAGCACCCTCAAGTTGCTCATTTGTTTTATGCTTGAAAATCAGCTGTGTGTGAAAGTGCTTTAACCCTCCTGTCGTCCATGGGTTTCAAACACACTATCGTATTGTGCCACCAGACTACCTGATTATGTCTGAATGTGTACGCTTTATTGTCATTGCTGAGTGTATTTATTTATTTATTAATTATTTATTTATGTATTTGTATTGCTTTTTTCGTGCCTGTTTACCGTACTGTTGTCCTTGGATTTCAAACGCACACCTTGTTGTGCCAGCAGTGCACCTCATATGTGTG
>JAODUG010090316.1:0-12018 GCA_027564795.1 Aphredoderus sayanus
TAGTGCCATGCTTACCAGATCCGCATGCCAAATTCTACTCACCATTTGAGTAATCACTCAGCAAAAGTGAAATTATAGAAAAGTATTGTTATGATATGGTTATATGATATGATATGATATGCACGTCAGTTCAACCACAGCCAGACAAACAGCCAACTCAGCTTCTCTCTCCCACAATGCAACTGACTTTCTCACCCTGTCAGAAGCTTGTCTGTCTACCTGCCTCTCTTCTTTTTTTCTTTGATTTACCTGGCTTTCTAATCCACTGCTCTCCACTGTGCTGTTCACCCTGCAGTAATCCACACAGCTGCAACAGACCTGCGAACTCTGTGTAACCTCTTGCCTCTACTGCCTTTGGTTGTTTCTGCTGAGTGTGATAATTGCAAACCTGTCTTCAACTACAGCACTGAACATGTCATTTCAGGACATAGTCCCATGAGAGACTGATTGAGAGTGATAGATTTGTTTGTAAGTTTGTGCAGTATTTGTACATATTATATCATTTAGCATATGCTTTTATCCAGTTCTACTTACAGTACAGTGTGTACAAGGTAGGTGCTAGAGGTTAGGTGTCTTGGTCAAGGATTATAATGATTATAGGTAGTTCTATTTATTTAAACATGCAGATGTGCATTGTTTTTCTGGTAAACTGGGAATATTACTCCAGAGGTCCTACTGTAACATTTTGCTTCATACAGCCTCATACAACAAAGTAATGGCTTCAGTAAGAGAACATTTTTATGTTTGTTTTGGGTTCAGATGCTATCTGTCTTTATTTTCCTCTACTTTTCAGCAGTTAAACTGTAGGCCAGCCTGACTGATCTGAATCTGGTTAATGACGCTTGCATCTGCAGCTGCTGACAAAGTCAGAAAGAGGCCAAGAATACATATTGGAAGCACAAGGGTAGGAAGCAAACACTTACATAACTGCATGTATTATCACATTTAAAAATGAGAGAAAGTAAAGTATGCCTGTGTCACAGTGCAGTTAATTCTCTGTAATGCTAGACACAACTTATTTTCTTTTAGAGGAAAAATTGACATATCAACATCATGTAAGTCAGATGTTTGGGCTGTGTTGGGTGTGCACAGTCATGCCATGTGCTGTTTCCCACCCAAACTAATTGATCCGAGGTATTATCTTCTTTATTGCATGTTAATTAAATGGAGAGATAGTGTAACATGGAAACATCTTGCAATGTACACTAAACTGAAGAGCTTAGCTATATGAGCCGTTGTGATATGTGTCTATATGGACAAAGATGGAAAAATCTGCAGAACCACATATAATCAATGATAATCTTTAAAAAATAGAATGTGTTGGCATGAGCAAATCTGCCTCCACCATTGGTACATACATTAACCTAAATATATACTGTTCATTACACAAACATTACACAAACTAACATACAATACAAATAATGGACTGTAGAAACTGCAATGGCAACTGGTGGTCAGAGGGTGGCACTACTTATGTTTTATACTCTACAGGGTGCACTTTGTTGAACTTGTTTGTTTTTCAGTCTGTACATTTGAAATGCTCACTCTCAAATGTTCAAATTTTGCCAATTGTTGACAACAGCATCTTGTTCAAATTTGCTATACCAATAATTATGCTTTATAGCACATTAATTTAGTGCTTATCAGACATTATTTAGGTATAAACAACACTTAACCATAGTGATGTTCTTGGGTCAAAATGCTACGATATTTTTAAGGACATCACATGGGTTAAAAATATTATTACAGGTATTTGGCCACCTGGCAGCGGCATCTGATTGTGTGTATTAATTAATTATTTCTTTATGTATTTGTTGTTTATTCGTGCCTTTTAACTTTCCTGTTGTCCTTGGGTTTCAAACACACACCTTGTTGTGCCAGCAGTGCACACCATATGTGTGTGTAAGCAGTAGAATTAGGTTAGCACCTTCTATCTACCACAAAGAGCTAGTGATTTGGGTCATTTTGACCCAAAGGACATCACAAGGGATAATATATAATTAACAATTTATTATCAATGCTGCACACATATCAAGTGGGGGGAAATTCTAGTTCTGTACATTGTTGACAGCAGTTTTTTTCTTATGCAGGATTCTGTCTTGATATTACGGGGATAGGGAGGGAGTTTAAACAGAAGGAAAGTTGGGCAAAGTTAATGGCTTTGTTTCCAAAAATGATTACAGAGAATACTCAGTTTATATGCTGGAGCACACATCCAGCTTTTCTTTCAATATGAGAGATCACTGGTGTTATTATTGCATTTTAACAGGGTTGGGCTTACCTTGCACATGGTATTAAAGTACATTTAACTGGGTTGAAACTACCTCAGATGGTGGGCATTAGAGAAAACCCTATTCTATACTGTAAAAGAGTATACCAACTAAAATAATTATATGGTGACTATTTGAGGTCATTTGAGGTCTAAGCTTAATATACAACACACTGTATAATGGAGGATTGTGCACATATACTAAGATCTTAGTTGTTTATTATATTTGATGTGTGCTACAGTACAAGTGTCTCTTTTAACAACTGAAAATTACTGTATACAGTATACTTAATGTGTTGCTTGCTATTCTTTTACAAATGTTTTTTAATTGCATTCATAATAAAATCTAAATAAATCAAACTTTAAAGAGATTAAATTGAAACCTAAAAATGATTTTACCACCCGCCGTTTCGGCCTTGAATGGACCGGCCTTTCGGGATATCTCCCGAACCTTTTGACGGTCAGTCCGTCGCTGTTAACCCTCGTAATGTCCTCTGGCTCAAAATGACCCAAATCACTAGCTCTATGTGGCAGATAGAAGGCGCTAAACCTAATTCTACAGCTTACACAGACATATGATGTGGCCTGCTGACACAACATGGTGTGTGTTCGAACCCCGAGGACAACAGGAAGGTACAAAAAAAAAACAAATACATAAATAAATAATAAATAAATAAATAAATACACACAGCAATGCCAATTGAAAAACCCACAAATCATACACAATCAGATGGCGCCACCGTGTGGCTAAATACGATATTCCGATATTACGAGTACATTTCGAGTGTTAACGCGCGATAAAATAATTGCCGGCGTTAATTCATTGCGTTAACGCAATAATAATGTGTTAACGTGCCAAGCTCTAATATATATATGACACCAAACCGTTTATCCAATTTAGATCTAGTGAAGGCTAACACCTTTGCTGGACTTTAACATTTCCCAGCAATAGGAGGGGTAAAAGGCACGTAAAACAACACAAATACATAAAGAAATAATTAATAAAGAAATAAATGCAAACATCAATGACAATTAAAAAACACACAAAATCATACACAATCAGATTGCGCCCTCTGGTGGTTCAAGATGATATTTTAAGGGCATCACAAGAGTTAAAAGGGCATTGCACTTTCAGAAAGTACTTGGCAGGTGGTTGGATGAGTCATCTGTCTATAGGAATCACCATTGTCGTTTTCGATTTGCATGGTGTTCTGACCTCAATATTTCATTAAACAATCTTTTTTGGACGCAATAATACTTAGAAGTGTTTGCTTGAATGAAAAACACTATAATACACAAAAGCTTTGCCTTTTTTATCGTACTCTTTCTTTCTATACTTTTCCTCCCTTTCTCTTCCAGTGGATTTCCATTCATACATTACCACCTATATCAATAGTTTAGAGCTGCAGCAACTGCATGGCCATGCCACTGTAGAAACACGCACACACACACACGCACGCACGCACACGCACCCGCACACACACACACACAGGGAGCTTCTCTGTTTTGTTGTTTCTGGAGACTGTAGGAGGGAGTCCTCTGAGTAAAAATAATGATCTCATAAGTTCAGCCTGCCCCATGTATTGGCAACACACATGCACACACACCCTGTTTTTTCCCTGACTCTCCATCCCTTACACAAAGGCAGTGGCAATTAACATGATCCATACTTGGCAGGGTGTTGGTCTCTGCAGCCGCTACCACTGTGACTAGAAAAGACCACCAGCCTGCTGAAGAGATTCCTCGTCTGCCTCTTCATCGCACCAGTTCAGAGGGATTTGTCTCTCTGTTTGTCAGTGTGTGTTGTGTGTGTGTGTGTGTGTGTGTGTGTGTGTGTGTGTGTGTGTGTGCATGTGTCCCACATGTGCGTATTTGAGTGTGTGTTTGGTTGCAGGGATGGGAGGAGGAGGTCATACGTGTGCACATTAGTACATACCCATTGGTCATGAAGATGAGGATGATGAAGACGAAGAAAGGCTGTTGATGGAATGCGTTCTAGTGCTGTCAGCAGGAGGGCTTGCCTCATTTGTTTTGATGTGAGTGTTATCATTTAAAGGAGCTTTCTCCAACCCAGCAATGTGTGTTACGTTTCAAATATGTCTTTCGAATAAATGTCCTGGTTTTGTGAGCTTCACTGTAAGGTAATTTGAAGTAAGCGGTCTCAGTGTGTACGAAAGACAAGCAAACCATGTCTGGACTATTGTAAGTATGAATTACTCAGTACCCGAGCAGATGTTTTTAACTCTATATTGCCATAAAACCCCTTATTTGAAGGAAAGATCCGTGCACAGTGGCACTATATTGTGCATTCACATTGCACATGGAATGCCAATGTTCAGTATGTGTGAGTGGTATGGAGTGGGGTAGAGAATGCTGTGAGCCTATGAGAGGTAGGGTGAGGAGTAGAGAGGAGTACAAGTCACTCAGGAGGGTAGTCTTTCAAACCAAAGTAGCATTTTGGTTACCCAGACTTCAATGGGTAATTGTGAACACAAACTGCTGATTGTCTCTTTAAAACGGCCCTCCTCTCATCCATTTAATTCACTCCTGCCCTAGACAACATGCTTTCCTTCCCTCTCGTCAATTCGAACCCCTATCGTCTCCTCTCTGCGCCGTCCTTCAAGGCACTTTGCGCTGTAGTGATCTCACAGCTCAGGCTTATGAATTACATATCATCGCTAAAGCAATAAAAAGGGAGAGAAGACTTTCATGTATTAATTTTTTTTCATTGTTTTCATTACACATGGAATGTATTAAAGGCTTAGGTTTTTATCTGCACAAGCTCACATTTAATTACATTCACAGGAACGCCATCAAGATAGCGTCAGGCAGTGGAGCAGGATGACTAACCAAAGCTTTTTTTGAATATTATTATTATTATTATTATTATTATTATTAAGATCACAAAGTTTCTGTTTTAGGTTTGCGTCTTTTATTAGCTAATACTGACATTCCTTGTAATGTCAGTCATGACTGGATGCAGGTATGAATGCGTTTTGCAATAACCTTAGTGACATACTTGTATGGAAGGTTAAGCTCCCCAAATCCAGGATGGTGAATATTTAGCAAGCGAAATGTCACATGGGAATAATCTGACATTGAGGCATTATTCTAGTTATCACCATCTTATTGCTGCTTGCCTGGTGTTTGTGTATAGCTAGAGAACTGTCAAACTGTATGATGACGCATACTTGATGTCTGTCTCTCTAGTAACATGAGGCATGACTTAATGTAATGTCATCTTTTGTTAATAATCTGTTATTTTTTGCACAATAAATAAAAAATATATACTCATCACTATGCACCTTGAACATTCAACATGAATTAGGTTTCATGTTCCATTTGACGCTTATCTTCAGGGGTTGAATCGGTTTTTAAGTTTCTATTAATTTAGAATTTGACAAACCTTTTTACCAGGCCTTACAGTTTCTTATATGAAGCCTGCTCTCTTTCCCAATTCCCGTTAATTACTGATATTTGATGAGAATAGTGCTACTCATATCAAAATAAAGTATTTTTTGTAATTTTCTATAATTATATGTTGGAGATATTAAAATGTATTCAAAACTGGGAGCTTTTTACATATACAGTATGTCCGCAGGCTTTAATTACTGTATATTTCAATATTAAGTGCTGGATACCCTGTGGTTCAAACATTCACTATACAACATTTTGTTAAGTTAACACCAATTTATAAATAATGTATGAATAAAGTCTATACATTTAAATTCTCACATGTTCCCCATGAGAATCTCTTTTACATTAAAGTACTGGCATTGAGGACAACATCACAGTCAGAACAAATAATGACAAGGCAATAACCTTTCCAGTTAAATCTGGTCTGCATTAACATAGTTAATTAGAATGATGTTAACTAGCAGATCAGTTAATGAAAATATATTGCTGAACTGTACAATGTTTATAGAGAAGACATTTTCCCAGATAGGCATTAAACAATGCAGAAACACAGAAATTGAAGAGTAAAATTGTTAAGATTTGGACACAACCTCATAAAACTATATGCGGTGTTTTAGCTTAGTTGGTTTAACTAGCAATACTACAATGTTTTAATTTAATGATTGTATAAAGACCCAAACTCACATCTTTATAAGAGGATGACTAAACATTAGTTTCTACAAAATCATTTATCAACTCAACTAGGAAATTCAGGAAATGCTGCAATGCAACAACACATGTATCCAAGTCTAGCAATTCTTTAAAGTAATTTGTTCAGTTTGCCAAATCAAATATTGCTTCAAAATTGATGACAATACAAACATTAATAAAGGTAAATTAAGAAACAGAAATTGTAGACAGACAGTTTCTCCTAAAAAGTGACAATAAAGGGAAAATAAACCACCACTCCTATTTTGAAGCTTTCTTTCCTCTTTTCATGAATACTGATGTAAATTACAATCCATTTGCAGCCACACGTTCGCCCAGTCGGCAATTTATGATTCAAGCAGTAACTACCTCATTTGATCCCGTCCTTGTTATGGTAATTTCCCCTCACAATGGTAGCAAATCTGTTTGATTTAACTGTGCAAACTCTGTTAGAAGAGGTGTGTGTCAGTGTGTGCACTAACACATTATGCATCTGTGTATGTGGGCAAGCAGCTTATGGACTTAAAGGTATAAGTCTGTGTGTGTCTGTATGCTGATGTGTGTTTGTGTGTGTGTGTTTGGTTCCAGAGTCAAAGCTTCCAATCTACATTTTGATGTCATTAGCTTGCTACATCAAGAAGCTTCAGCAGTACTTTAAACCCAAATTGTGTTTTCAAGAGCAATACTTGGAATATGGAATGAGAGGCTTAAAAAGCGTCAGCAGGCTGCTTTAAAAGCAATCACAAATTATTTTAGCTATTGTTAGTCTACTATTCAACGTTTGTCCAAAATAACACCATTACCATTTCCAAAAAAGGTTTCTAAAATGCATGAAAAATTAGGATAGGATGTTTTTCAAAGAATATGCATTTATTTAGCCTTTTCTCTCATCTTTCTTTGTTCGATGAACAGATTCTCTTGCTAATCCTGTAATATTGAATAGATTTTAAAAAGCCAGCTTCTATCCAGACAATACTATAAGATGAAGCAACAGTGTAGCAGATAACGATAATTTCTGATGGTCTGGTATTCTATTAAATTATTATCTTATTTTATTCTATTCTAGTGCTGCAAGAAATGTCCCTTGCGCAGTTAAGTAGGTATTTTAACACAGAAATGCACATGCAATGCACACATACGGATTACTGCTCACCCTAGCTCCCACCACTGCAATACTAACAGCGGGAGTTCCTTGTCAGAAAGAAATAATCCACAGAATGACCTCTATGAGAGAACACACACACACGCACACACACATACACACACACACACACACACACACACACACACACAAATAGCACCCTCTGTTATTCTTGAAATGAAAAATGAAAACAAGATAGACTGGAAAATAGATCGAATAGAGTATAAAAACAATGAGAGCAGAAAGTATATATTGTATGTATTACATCATACATGTTGAGTTTTTTGTTACTTTACAAGTTACTGAAATGTAAATAAAAAACCTCCTGCTTGACCCTCCTGCTGTTCTATGGGTCAAACTGACCCAACGCACTACATTGTTGTGCCAGCAGAAGGTGCCAATTGTAATTCTAAAGCTTACACAGACATATGAAGTGCACTGCTGGCACAGCAAGGTAGTGCGTTTGAAACCCGAGGACAACAGGAGGGTAAACAGTGCGCGGTAGAGAATGTTATTTTCCTTGAGAGTTTGTGGTATAACGGGTTTTGGATTTCTCCATGTGCAGTAGTATGTACTGTACAGTACAGCATGTGTGGAAAACCCCATGAGGTTGTATGTGACTAAAGCCATAGAATAGAAATAAACTAATAGGAATAGAGAGGGGTGCGTGCCATTCAGCTCTCAGGCTCTCTGCTTGAGCACAGGCACCTGAGTGCTCTGTGCAAGCCATTAGAGAAGTTACAGACAAATCGAGTAGTGTCTCCTTAAGGAACGTTTAAATGATGACTTTGATATTTTTATAATGTGCGCAGTTCAGCTAACAGTCTATGGCTCTCCACGCCCTGAGACAATCAAGTGAAACCATCTTCAGCAACAATCAGCAATCCCCTACCGCTAGACCCCCATGGTTGCCTCTACTGTACAGTATGTGTGTCCCTGTCTGTTCCCTTCTATCCCTGTGCGACCTGACTGATTTTAATAGCAGTGGAAAAGTACTAGAAAGTGGATAGGTTTTAGCTTTTTTCATTGCAGCATGTATGAAATAGGACACGTTCGTAAAAATCTAAAATCGTTAAGGATGTACCAGGAAGTGATAGGGCTGAAAAGAGTGTATGGGAAGTCCCAGGAACACCTTTGAGAATGAATCATCTTCATCCAGAACAGCTGTAACAGCTGGTGAAATGAGCACCTGCAAGTCATTAATAAGCATCAAATTTCAAACTGACTAAACTGAGTTGTCCATGCCCACCTGTACAGAGTGTATGGATTGGAGATTCTCTGAGATGTCAATGAAACAGGGTCTGTACACACTATATGGGTTTGAACCATACTACACTAACTTTTTTGTTCAAATTTTCAAAAGTCTTTCAAAGCATCTGTCTGTTCATGACCATACCGTTAACACAATTAATCTTATTTCCACAGAATATGCAGTCAATTAACCCATTTCTATGAACAATGATATTTTCTTTACATATAAGTGTACCCACTACCAAAATGATGGATCTTTCTGGTCTTCAATGCTTGCACACAACATGTCAGAAATGAAGACCTAATGTTCAAAACAACAACAAAGACAACATTACCATACTGAAACAACATTTATGAATGTTAGAAATATTGTTGAAACGTTGAAAAACTGCTTATTTTATTTACATTTGTGTAAAATACATCAGATCAACCACAGCTAGGTCCAAGCTCAATCAGATACATAGCCAAGTGTAATACCTTCTATTACATAGACATACTGTACACAATGCAGTAAGAAGGGCCTTTTTGGATTGAGTTTATCCAGTGTGGATACAGAACAACACAGAGAAGCAGAGAAAGAAAGAATATTGTCCGGACATGGCAGTAGTTGGGCCAGAGAGAGAATGAGGACTCAGGGAGAGGAGTAGCTGAACCAGGGAGTGGAGTGGTTGGGTCAGAACAAGGAAGGAGAGGTAGGGTGAGAGGAGTAAGAATACATGGTGAAAAGAGAGCATATGAGCTTTACTGTAATTGTGTTTCTACTGTAACAGTCTTTTTACAGATTTTGTACCAAAAGCCACATTGGATGTATTATTTGTTGATCACTGGCTGCAATTTCATAGTGCTAAGAAAGCAACATGAACTTGCTTTATTACAGTAACTTCCGCAATTGTGTCATTTAAAAAACAAAATGTTGTAACTGTACATGCTATAAAGTAAAGATGACTCATTTGTCTCATTGTCAGCATTGCATGCACTTGATTGTACAGTACCTCATATGAAGAAGCTAGCTCACTGCAACTCCCACCTGCTTTTATGGCGGGTCTAATCATGTAGGCTCTGTGGATCTTACTGTAAAGCCATCAACACATACCGTAGTTTGGCACTCGTGGCAACGGAAAAGAAATGCAGGAGGATAAGCATTGCTTAGCTCTGACGTAACGTTTGGAAATGTGTGGTTGTAATAAATTCTATCATAGTGAGGCGAGAAGCAGCAGGAGTTTATAATCGTTTAATCCTTAAAACTCTCTCGAAGGAAAACTTCAGTTCAACTAAAGGCAAGGGTTTTTGATGAGCTGTCTGTTTAGAGGGCATAATGTACGTCACCAGGATTGATTGATTCTGTTTATTCAGTCAGTCGATTGGTTGATCAATCTATTGATCAATCAATCTATTGATCAACCTTCATGTAAGCCATGTATATCTGTCTGACTGTAAATTATTTATGTTTAATACCTTTCTCTTTTCTCTATTTCTCTTCTCTATCCTTGTCTTTGTCTCACTGTAAATCAGTTTTAGGCTGCAGGCAGCTGTGCCTTGCAGGCATCTTTCTCTTTGATACTCCTCCCATCACAGCCACGTGTGTGTGCTTGTGTGTGTGTGTGTTTGTGTGTGTGTGTGTGTGTGTGTGTGTGATAAGGCAGCCACCCACTATCGAACAGAGAAATGGACTAGACTCAGTTCAAACTCAGCCCTGTTCTACAGAAAACACAGTCGATAGAGAGAAAAAACGACGAGAGAGCTTTGAAGGCAGATGTACCTGAAGGCACGTCCTTCAAAGAATTTGTGGCTCAAAGAGTTTGATGAAAAAGTATTTGGCACCAAAGAGACACAAAATTATTCATAAACAGGAGAAATTACTATCCCCACATGTCCTACACCCACGTGTACGCCACACACAGACACAATGACCTTCCATGAGACTTTGCGGGTAGAGACAAATTAGCAAGAGTACGAGCTTAAATGACATCTGTGAACATAATTTGACTGGAGTCCGATGAAAGCAGAATATCAAATTGTTTGCCTATGTAAATGTAGCATGTGATAGTTATCTATCTCTCTCTCTCTCTCTCTCTCTCTCGCTGGATGGAAATTTGGCTCGAAAGTAAAACTGGTATCTTAAACTGCTTTCTTTTCTGCACTGATATGCCCTCCTGCATACCCAATCTGCCAGCAGTTTGCATGCAAGTGTGTGTAAGTGCCCTTTCCTCCTGTTGCAAAATAAGGGACATTGGATTCTTGCTTCATTTTCGTGTAGCTCATAAACATTGTACTCTTTGATAGTCCAGTCAAACAATTAAACTCAGTCCTACTCTATATTACAACAGTACATTTTCTCTTTTTATTGAAGATTTTACAGTACCAATATGCTAGTTGGAGGGCAGGAGAGACCCAGCCTCCCAACTGAAAAGTTGTGGGTCTATCCCGTCATGCTCAGTCAACCTGCAAACATGCTTGCCCAACCTCTACCTGCCTATATTAATTAATGTTTGCTATTGTACTCACCATACAGTTTGTGTCTTTGCATAGGACTGTCAGTTAAATTACATAATTGTATATTAACTCTTTGGCCACCTGTCTTGCATGTAATCACTCTGAACTTGGTGTCAACCATACATCATGACCTTGTTGGTCCATGTGTTTTCTTCATGTTTTAACAAACTTTGGTCAAATAACCCCGTCTTAAAGTGGAAATGAAGCACTAAATAGAGTTTGCTTAATTTAAAAGATAAAGTCCCAACTACAAAAATACTTTTAGTGTTATCACCTTTAATTAAACCAGATTTAAAAAATAAAAAAAAATCTAAACGAAATTTTTCAAACGTGTAGCGCCATCTTGTCTTACCGGAGAATGTGACGTCACGAGGTTGGTTGGTGTCTTCCTAGCTAAATTGCACTGACACCTAGCTAAAACTACAGGCAGCACTGACTCAATAGCAAATGACAGGAAAGCCAAACTAAGAAGCAATATAAGGAAGATTACTTCTGTATTGCTACTGCATGCAGCAATTAATGTTATAGTCAAAAACCGAAATACAATATTGTTCACTTCCATACTCTACAGCTTACACAGAAATATGATGTGCACTACTGGTATGTGGCCAAATGTGAGATTTTTGAGTACATTACGAGGGATATACATATATATCCCTCGTAATGTACTCAGAAATATCGTTTTTGGCCACACGGCGGTGCCATCTGATTGTGTATGATTTGTGTGTTTTTCAATTGTCATTGCTGAGTGTATTTATTT
>JAODUG010090338.1:0-12015 GCA_027564795.1 Aphredoderus sayanus
TCCATTGCTGAAGCTGCGGCAGAGAGCTGTGGCCTCAAAGTCTTAGGTGCCTCAAGGGGCGGTAACCCTCGAACATCATGGTAGACACCAGTGGTCAGGGAAGCCATCCGACTGAAGAAGGAGGCCTTTCGGGATATGTTATCCTGGAGGACTCCAGAGGCAGTTGCAAGATACCGACAGGGCCCGAAGGGCTGCAGCCTCGGCCGTGAAAGAGTCAAAGGCTATCCAATCACTGTACGCCCAAAGCGAGAGCTGTGTCTGGATTCTTGGTAGAATATCAGACTTGTTTCCGCCAGGGCAGCGCTTTGTCAACAGCCCCGTTTATGGTATTCATGGACAGGATATCGAGGCGTAGTCGTGGTGGGGAGAGATTGCGGTTCGGTGGCCTGCGGATCTCATCGCTGCTCTTTGCAGATGTGGTCCTGACTCACTGGACTGGTTTCGCATCCGAGTCTTAAGCAGCTGGGATGAGCACCTCTAAATCTGAGGCCATGGTTCTCAGCAGGAAACTGATGGAGTGCCTACTCCAGGTAGGGAATGAGTCCTTACCCCAAGTGTTCTTGTTAGGGTACACAGGAGCGGGAGATTGGCCGGAGAATCGGAGCAGCGGGAGCGGTATTGCAATTGCTTTACTGCACCATTGTGATGAAATGAGAGCTGAGCCGGACGGTGAAGCTCTCGAACTACCAGGCAATTTTCATTCCTACCCTCACCTATGGTCATGAAGGTTGGGTCAGGTTGAGGTGGTTTGGGCATCTGTTAAGGATGCCCCCTGGGCCGCTCCCTAGGGAGGTGTTCCAGACACGTCCAACTGGGAGGAGGCCTTGGGGACGACCCAGGACAAGTTGGAGAGATTATATCACCACACTGGCCTGGGAACGCCTTGGGATCCCCCATTCAGAGCTGGCTTTCCCTCGGGAAAGGGATGTTTGGTGTTCCCTGCTGGAGTTGCTGCCTGCTGCCCCCGCAACTCGACCTCGGATAAGCGGTTGCGGATGGATGGATGAATGGATAAATGTAGCATTTACTATAGCAATATACAATAGCCTATCAAACTGATCATTTGCTTGTTGGATTACTAAATAGTACAAATGTTGTTGGGATAGGTAGCTTTTGTCTGGTTATTACGCCTAACTGCAAGTGCTCAGACAATGCATGCAGGTACAGTACAGTACGTTGTGTAAGTTGTCCCCTGCTTGTTTCAGGAAAAGTATAACAACCCCAATTCCAATGTTCGGCTATTTGCTCACGCAGTTGTTCAAAGTGGTGAACCTCGCCCCATCCTTGCGTGTGAATGACTGAGCCTTTTGGGGATGCTCCTTTTATACCCAATCATGACACTCATCTGTTTCCAATTAACCTGCTCACCTGTGGAATGTTCCAAACAGATGTTTTTGGAGCATTCCTAAACTTTCCCAGTCTTCTGTTGCCCATGTCCCAGCTTATTTAAACCATGTTTCAGGCATCAAATTCAAATTGAGTGAATATTGGCAAAAAACAATGAAGTTTGAACATTAAATATCTTGTCTTTGTAGTGTATTCAAGTGAATATAGGTTGAAAAGAATTTTATCAAATCATTGAATATTTATGTTTTACACATCGTCCTCTTTATTAGGGGTCCAAGCACCGAAGGTGCTGGAACCCTATTGTTGTTGTTGTTGTTGTTGTTATTATTTTTTTTCCTTCTAATTATTATTATTCTACGCTAAAAGTGATTGCCCAGCCAAAACTGTAGGAAACATGAAACTTCACAACATGGTCACAAATTGCCCCCACTACTCAGACCCCTAAAATTGAGGTACTGTACCCATAGGTGGTGCTGTAATAACCACTTTTACCTTTTTGCATATATCTCACAAACGGCTTATTCTATATTCAAAATTCTTTCTTTATCTCAATCTCTTATCTTATTCTTTATCGCATATTTTCATCACTGGTTTTCTGCTCTAAAAATGCTTAACTTTTTGCACCAATTCCCAGAAAATGAGTGCAATATCAAAATGAACTAGTCTGAGACCTCTTATCCAAATCTCATGAAATTTGATACACATGATCTACATACAATGGTAAAAAGTTATGACGAAATTCTTTAGACGCATACTATTTTCGTAACCTTTCGTCCACAGGAAGCGCTGTAACTACCATATGTCAATATCTCAAAAACCTCTAAAGCAAAAAATGCAAAATTTCATACCATTATAACTTTGCACATTTGCATACATTGCTTAAAGTGCCAATTGGCTGTCTCATCAATATGGCCGCCAAATGGCTAATTAAAGTTCAAAAGAATGTAAGTTCCATTGTGAATGTTGAATCGACATGAAATTGTGTCTATAGATCTATGATATCACAAAGAAGGCCTGTACAAAAGTTTGGCACAATTAGCCAAAAGGTGGCACTACAACATCCACATTTGAATTTTAGACCATAATTCCATAATTACTTTTTTCCTATATTTTCTATAATGCACTTTTCATCAAGTTGCATTATAAAATGGACTTTTCACAAGTCACTTTTCCTGCATTTTAATATATGAAAAACCTTCTGTCATCAACTAGTCCCAGACTGCTACACAGATTTGAATGAAATTGAGTATAAAGCATCTACAGACCATGCTGTTAAAAAGTTGTTCAAAGAATTTGAATTTGTCAAACCATCAAAACAATTAATGAATTACCTTTATTAATCATATTTTAGTCACTCTGAAACATTGATGTGTTCTACATGTTTGGAACATGTTTGGAACAAAAACAATAGCAGTTAGAAGCATATTTGGTTGCCTAGTATTTAGTTAAACTCCTCTTGGTTCTGAAGGTGATAAGTTCGAACCCTGACATGTTGCTTTCACAACAAAGTACAAATGTGTTTGTAGCTTCAAACTATATCTTTCTTAAAGTTTTTGGCTCTAATTACATTTTTCTCTAAAGATTTTAAACTAAACTGAAAAATACCATGCATTCAAGCATTCACACGTGACATGGTCATATGTCCAAATCCTACACCTCCAATCTTTCATTTATGACAGACATTACGTTTCTCAAAAGTAAAACAAATGTTTTAACATGTAACTCTTTCTAAATTTCACAAAAGCCATTCTTGGACTTATGTTGCCATCTACTGTTATTTAATCGGTCACTCTGAAACATTGAGAAAATCATTGTTCTACATAATGTTATTTTCTTTTACAACAAAATCATTAGCTGTTTTCTATCTGTCTCTCTGTATGGCATAGCAGTTAAGAAACACTGTCTCACTTCTGATGGACACGAGTTCGAATCCTCAGGTAACGTGTCAAAAAGTTTAAATATCTTTGTTGCAACAAACTATAGCTTTCTTTTTGGCTGTAATGACATTTTTCACTAAGATTTTAATTAATCTTCTTATCAACGGACAAAAAACATGTATTCAGCATTCACCCCTGGCATGGTCGTATGTCAAAAACCTACACCTCAGATCTTTCCTTTATCGCAGACATCACATTTTGGGTTCTTTCAAAATTTGAAGAGCCATTCCTGGTGTTATGTTGCCATCTACTGTTGGTATTGTAAAACTCATTTTGGTTCTTAATGTCATTTTTTGCTGCTGCCGTGGCGTACAGGTTTATGAACTGGCCCACGACTTTGAAAGTCTTTAGATCGAATCCTCACTGGGGAAGCATCCTGGATGACTGTGACATTAATTTGCAGCTCTGACATGTCCATTCACTCCATTTGGCATACTCTCTGCAAGACACCTCAATGTAAGGGCATGCTTGGAACCCGATCATTGCCGCTTGCGGCTATATTTGGAATTGGGGTTGTATATTGTCCCGTATGGTTTTCTAACATTGTGCTGTGTCTTTTTGTAAATTTTTCAGATTTCAATAGGCTAAACCCCATCATCAACCAAGTAAGCTATCTTTAAAATACCCGATTTGCCTTGTGTTGTTATGGCGTTTAGGCTACGTGAAATGTCTAACATAATTTGTTTTGCCTTTGCAAATGGTGGAAAACATCAACCAACAAACGCGTTTGTAACCCTCCAGACGTGGTGACTGCGGCTGGACGCCACACAGCGGAGGAGTGGATCTAATGTATATTATAAAGACTTATTAACCCTCCCGCTGTCCTATGGGTCAAAATGACCCGGTGCACTCGCCAGTAGCGGGCGCCAACCACAACACGACATATGACATTCCGTGGACAGCGGAAGGGTTAATTGACTAAATAACGTTTTTTTTAAACTGATATCAACTTGTCTGTGGTAATTTGTATTAGATAAAGAATACAATGTTTAATTATATGCTGATATAGCCATGCCTAACATTTATCATCCTGGCTGTAGATAAAGCAGGACATAATGTTTGAAATGTTTTTGAAATTTTAAATAATTTATAAGGTTAAATACCATAGAATAAACGGTTGAAATTGCATTGACATTCTGTTGATTTCTAGTTATGATGATTTCAACTTTGTTTCAATATTAATGGAGGGTGCAAACTGAGGTTGAATCAACATCGGAGTTTGACGTTGATTCAATGATGGTGCAATGTAGATTCAACAGATTGAATCACTGTTTGCTATCTGGGTAGGTTTACAGATTTGGTAATACGTAAATGTTGAACATTAAACGTTTACTTAAGGTTTGCATAATGGCGATCGACTTCACTTCCTTGTAGCTTGTACAGCCTATGTTGCTGAATACTATGGTAGAAGACTATGGGTGGACATATCCTCATATGGGGGTTACCAAACAAACTGTAAGCACACTTCTATGTAACAAGTAAGCACTTTTCTAATTCGCCTGTTACAGACCGGGAAGGTAATAGTCCACTTTGAAAGGCCCAGTACATCTCCATGTCACATCGATATAACTATTTTCAAAAAACAAAAATATTACTTTTTCATGGAATGACCCGTTACTCAAAACATGTTTTTTTATGACCTTAACGGTTTCGGATTAACCTGGTCACTCTGACCAGTCTGAGGCTCTGTAGCCCCATATACAGCAAGGCGCTGTGTTGAAACACATTCCTCCAGTAAGTATCATTGAAATGTTCTGCCTTTTTGTTGTTTGTTGCCCTCACCCTTGGGTGAGCCTTGGGCGACCAACACCCTTATAGGTGGTTTTAGGTTTGTAAGTCCTTGGACTGCTGTCAGTAGACTCACTCCTGAGAGGAGGCACCTCACAAAGCAGAGATGCTCTAACGGTACCCAATCGTCACTCAACTGTACTTACTGACAACATACTGGTACAGTTATTGTGGAATGTTTTGGCCCTATACACTACACAATGAAATGCACACTTGTTCCGTCACCCTTCACATACTCCATAGTTATAGAGCTAATTTTGCATTACAGATCTGAAAGGATTCAAGTTTGAATCCAAAGCAGCTATTTTTAGCTCATTGATAATTAATTGATCTACATACTGAGATAACAAATTAAAGGTCAAAACCCAGATCGAATTTAAAAGCCTCAATGTATATGACTGATGGTTGGTTGGACAGAATGCACACACACTTTCAGCATATTGTTAGTCATGCCATGGACCTAAATCACAGTCTGATCTGTGGCAGAGGGGCCCCATTTGATTTGAACCATATCGGGTTTGGGTGGCAGATCTGCTGTAGCCTACTTATCGAGTTATTTTAATGATGTAAGCACGCAACACACACACCTCCGCCCTACCTTGGTCAGCTGTGCAATTTTCTTGCTCATCTTCAGGTGCAGGTCCTGGGTATATTCCATGGCGATGCCTGAATGAAAAGCCATGCCAGCTGCTGTGGTGTATTTCCCAGCTCCGGACGGCTGGCCGGCCGGACTGTAGTACTGCTGCCAACCCGATCCAGTCGCCATGTTCACGTTACTAAGCCAAAAATCGACACTCTTTACCACACGAATGGATATGTATTGGTTCTTAGGACAGAACAGGTGGACGTGACGGAATGTCTAACACTGCAAACCGCGGCTCAGATTAAAGTAAAGATCAAAATGTACCTCATTTTGCCGCAGGTCGGGGCGGTGCACGGCGGAGAGCAGATCCTCTAATTCTTAACTCAACAGATGCAGCTGCCCACCATCTTGTCCGTGGAAATGCTGCTGTACTGTACACTCTGCTTTACATGGTCTTTAGATGGGTGTTTGTGTGTTGATGTGCGTCATCCAGAAACCTGCAGGAATTCTGATCCTGGGACGCACTGAAGAGCAGACACCTACTGACGGGTCCACGTCTTGTTTCCAGGTGGGTCACACGCGTTTTGGCACCGCCCGGGTTTCGTGTCTGCACATCGCTGCTCCGGTAAGACTGCTGTGTGTGTATGTGGCTGGACGGCTGCTGCATTTCTGTTACCATGGATCACTTCAACAGTTTACGCGGAGATGCTGTCTGACGTCACTTCCGACCCTCTCACCTTGCCTTTTAGGCTCTCTTTCCACTAAATTGTAAATATTTTGTCACCTCGGTAAATATGACTGTATTTCTCTTGATGCCAGCGTGTTCTTGCACGTGAACATATTAAATAGTTGGTATGTTTTAAAATAAAGCAGGCATGTTCTTTGCAACAATGTAGTTTTGAAAGCATACCCCGTGGAATTATTCTGATGTTTATAAAATAGGTAAGGTAAAAAAACATTCTAAAAGTTTTTGTGTTGTGTGTTTTGTTTCTATCTATCCACTGTACTATGTCATCCTCATCCCATTAATTTAATGCGTGCTTCAGCAATTTAATAGCACAGGAGCTCATTAGATTGCATTTTCCTCAAGGGCACACAAACAAACAAACAGATCCTGTGCTGTCCTGCTAAAGGGCACTTGGTGACAATTTGATAGCTGGGTTCTTCCCCCCTCATATCAACAAATCCCATTTCTAAATGCACTCAGCAGGGGACATTTCGTCACTCAATAGCCTATTCTCACTCCCTGTTGCTTCTTAGCTACTAAATGTTTGTGTGAAAACAGACAGCTGATTCAGCATCCTCTGGTGGTAAAAAAGCTTGCTTTGTTTGTTTGAATGAGAGCACATGCATACCTGTGTATAATAATAATAATAATAATAATAATGTATTTCAAATTCTTGAAATCATCTCAGGATCTGTCCATACACTGAGATGACTAGAATATAGCTGTCAGGATGGTCATGGTTTTACAAGCAACCTATGGGATCTCTAGCCAACATAGAGAACAGAGCCAATGGAATATGGAATGCATCTGATGTAGACATACACTGTACTGTAGACAAACCTACCTCTGTTGGCCCATGGAACTTTTTCAAGGTTGATTTGGCTGACTTAAAGAGCTCAGTCACCGTCTCTAATACACTCTGTACTGTACTAATGTACTGTAGACATACAGCCTCTGGTGGCCACACACAGTATTGCAGCTTCAGCACTTTGCTTTAACACCAAGGGCCCTCTTACAGCCAGCGACCAGCGAGTGTCTTTGCCAGCTACGTCCAGACAGACACAGTTGTCATTTTCCCATCCAGCACCCCCATCCAGCATTTACTTGTACCCATTCTTAAAACCCTGTAAGACCCAAACTATAAAAACAACAAATACAAAAAAAAATGTTAAGTCCGATATGTTGTAGGAGTCCTCTAATGCAGGTAATAGAGGATTATATAAGTTTTTAGGGAAACGTTGTAATATTGCAACGTTGGGCCTACTTGGTAGCAGAATTTCAGCATTTACTCTCATACTTTCAGAACGAATACAAAACAACTAATGGTTAATTTGGAGTGTTGATGCTTACCTAGCACTATAACAGTATATTTCATAAATAATAATCACCCAACAGTTATATTTTTATGAACCAGAATATATTTAAAAAATATAAAAACGATTAAATATTACACTACTGTATTATTACAATACTGTTTTATGCCGTTTTCATTCTGAAATGGAAAGAATAGTAGTAACAATAATAGAATATGTTATAGCTAATTCCAATGCAAATTAATCATATGAATGCAATGCATTACACTGAAAGCACACATTACTGGCTGGCAAGCCTAATGTGCTATCTGCTTAACATTCTAAAAGAAAAGTACAACCTCCCAGACCTCATTACCACCTGTTCCTGAACAATGCACCTAACTGGAAACCCCCACATTCACACTTGACCCTGAACAATGCAGCATACATGCAAACCCCCACATTACAAACAATTTAAATGTTTTCCTCACCAACCACCCTCAAAATAATTTTACAAACAGTATCTGCCCTGTGCAACAAGCAGATATTTAGGCAGATAAAAACAGTTAACTATATTTGACCTCTAACATAGCAATAACATTGATTTAGAAAATTCTAACAAATACCACATTTATAAAGTGGGAATTATCAAATATATTGTATTTCTGTAAGTATGTATCATGTATGTGAACATTTCAGAAGTGTATTGTCTCAATGTAATGTGCAAGGTGCACATGGTATTTGAGCTACCATTAGCACCCAACATTGTAAAATTACAACAAAGACATAACATGCTAAAAATCTAATGTGATGCATGCAATCCATAATCATTTTGTATTTACATGAACTAAATGTTCTAACAATCACAAAAAAAAGTATTTCATGGAATTTACTTACTTCAATGTTAATTTAAATCCAGACGATTGAAACAAGAAGATGCGTGTCCAAGAAGGTTTGGAGGTGGAATGAGTGTGTGGCCTTATGGCCAGACCTATTCACACAGATCTATCCAGTGGCATTGTGAGGCAAGACAATAAGACCCATTGGCAATGTAAATGTGGTTTAAAAAAAAAAAGTCATGATTGTATAGGGCAACATCGGGTCATACAGGGTTTTAAGAATGAAATGCGGTCAGGAGTAGTATTGTTGGCACATTGCTATCTTGAGGCATCTGAAACGATTGCCAGCTGACAAAAACCAGGGGGCCTCATTTATAAATTCTTCGTATGCATATATTTGCTCTTAAAGGTATAGCCAGTCATTCTGGAAAAAGCTTATTGATATTTGAACTCGATAAAAACAGAAACAATTCTCCCTTCCTTATAAGGTGCTCCCAGAAGCTCTACCCCACACATTGGAAACTTATTGCAAAGGCTAGGATATTGTTGTGTGGTGAGGTCTGTGTCACTTTGTGGTCGCTCCACACCATAGTTGTTCAGATTTATAAAAATGTTATTTGACATAGAAAATTGTTTAACTTAATGGAAATTCAACAACAGAGAAAATGACTTACAGTAGCACGTCAGGTTACAAATGGGCATACACACGTTTCCTTGTGGCAATGTTGTAATACTGCAGGTAAATATAGCCTATTAATATAGCCTACTAAAGAATTTACTTCTGGAAAACAACACACACATTCCACAACTCTATTGACATAATTGATAAATCCTTGAAGGAAGTTATGGTTCCACAAGAAAACATTTCAGTAAATCTATTAGCTATAAAATGTCAAATAATGCAGTGGTTTGCAAGAGAAGAATGAGAGCATTGACACTTTTCCTACAGAATATATCACCAACCGCGCAAAAGGAAATTATAGACATTGCATGATGACTAAAGGTAAAGAGCCAAACAGGTCAGATTTGCTGAAAGATACGCTATTAGCTGTGTGCCCAGATGGGCCCTTGTAAAGAGACACAACACTACAACGGCAACCCTGACGCACGACTCCAGCATATTGTGCCTAATAGCATATAGTGTAAAAGGAGGTAAATCACAATTGTCTTTGTAGGCTACTTTTTAAAAGTGACATGGATAAAATAAACTCTCTCTCTCATGTGACTGTTTATCTTCTGAAGCCATGGCTTCTCACCCCGATAGCGCACCCTCGTTCACATCCTGGGCTGTAGACCGCCAGGCCACGTACAGTAGGCCAGTAGTCCAACTTCCTTTTAGTGGTAACGCCACAGGAAAGGTGTCCTAATCGTCCCTTCACATACAGTAGCCTATCTGCACCTTTGCCAACCAGGTCCACGATAACGGCCTCACTAAAATTAATATTCGGTTGCTCACAATTTCAAAATAATTTGTGATTTATACATTTCACATTTGGAAGAGAGGTGTACGCACGTTTTTGTGTGCCGCTTCATGGTAGTGGCATGGTAGTGCCTGGTTAGTGGGCTGGATTATTGTTGGGCGTGTTCCCTGGCCTGCAGTGTCTGGGGGTTTAGCTGGGGGAAGCTGGTCCATTTAGTCACCTGCGTTGTGTCTGTGTTCAGTGATGCGCCCCTGGTGCCGCATCCTTGATGGTCTGGTGTAAGGGCTCATTCCTTCAGTGTCTCTGGTTTTCCATTCTCTGACTGAGATTGAAGTGGTTGGGGAGCAGGTCTGGGGTCCCGGATTTTTAGTGTTTCGGGGATGGTGGGAATGGGATTCTGGATGTTTGGGCTTGATTTTCTGTTTTCCCTGGTGCTTGTTTCTGATTTGAGGGTTGGGCTCATGGCCATTACATGGTGTGGTATTATTACATTGTTGTTGTTTTTAAAGTATTGTTTTTAATGGTTTTGTAGTGAATGTATTTGTATGAAAATTGCTATATAAATAAATATTGATTGATTGATTGATGCATTATTTCCTCTGAATCACACATATCCTACACATAATTCATAAATGATCAAATGTTGGATGGTTTTTTTGCAACTATTTGTAATGAGACATCTGGCGTAAAAGACGCAGTTTTCACACCTAATTTTAAGAGGCTAATTTTAAGTGCACTGCATGCGTATTGTACCCCGCTTGTACACGCACAGGGAAGCATGCGTAGGTTGTTAAAATAGGGCCCTACATTTTTAGGTGTTGTGAATCCTTTGGTTCTGCATATTAACACAATTTCATTAAAACCCATACATTTTAGTATTGACGATACTTTTCTCCTCTTCTCCATACTAGGAGACCACGCACACACACACAGAGTCATCATTTTATGACCCTGTGGAATGTGCCAGTCCCACATCCAAGATTAACAAATCTTTTTTCACAGGACAAGAGAGACCTACACTTTTCCTTCACCTCAATAAAGAAATTAATGTGTGTTTACACTATTAACCAATTGTAAACTATGGTTTTATAGTAATGCTTAACAGTGGGTACCAATTAATAAAAATAACAGAACCAAAGTAATACTTTTCTTAGTTTCTAGACTAACGTATCCAAGCCAGGGAGTGGCAATAATTTACAATCCTTTTTCCTGTGCAAAGCCAGAGAGAAATTCCCTTTTTGTCTCCAACTCACTCTAAACTAAAGCTTTTACAGGTTTTAAACGTGAATAACTATTCTAAACTCGCAAACATGTTGGAATAGTAATTTTATTTACGCTATATGATAGGGCATAAGTCTGGATGTATACGCCTATTAAATATATAATTACTAATAATTAAGGTTTTGATACCATACACTAACCTTCACATGCTATGTCTAATTCTGACTGATTGTTTTTATCACTTTTTCTGGAGCATTTGAATATTGTAAAGATGGTTTAAATGCAGGAAGACCTTAGTCCAGCTAAAGATGCAGATAAGAAATTCACACTCCTTTTTAGGCACACCTGAGGCGGGCCCAAGGGGCCGTATATATAACCCCCTCGCCCCTTCTTTTCTTGTCGCTCTGCCAAAAGACCCTTCTTCTGTTCTTGGTCTCTCGTCCCTGGACACTGCAACTGCAACAATGTAGCTGATACGTATTGCCTAACAAGTCATAGGCCTCGTGGCCAGAAAGGCCATGGCGAATTCATCCATCTTCAACCGCTTATCCGAGGTCGGCTCGCGGGGGCAGCAGTTCTAGCAGGGGACCCCAAACTTCCCTTTCCCTAGCCACATTGGCCAGTGTGGAGATATAATCTCTCCACCTTGTCCTGGGTTTTCCCCGAGGCTTCCTCCCAGTTGGATGTGCCGAACCCTCCTTTCCAGCACCTTGGAGTAGACTTTACCAGGGAGGCTGAGAAGAGTGATAACCCTGTAATTGGCACACACTCTCAGGTCCCCCATTTTAAATAGGGGAACCACCACCCCGGTCTGCCACTCCTTCGGCACTGTCCCAGACTTCCATGCAATGTTAAAGAGG
>JAODUG010090359.1:0-23905 GCA_027564795.1 Aphredoderus sayanus
GGGGGGGGGGGTTTGTATATTACCAGCTCTCCTCTTCCTTTTCTTCCTTCATATTCTGTGATCCTGAGGCCAAAGTCAGCTGGAGACTAACAGACTCTCTTTCACTGATGAATATTGAAAAATGGTAGCTTACTGTAGCTGAAACTTAATAGACCACCTAGCTCTGACCTTTTCAGCATAGCGCTTTTATGTGGAAGAAGGTTAACGTCCCCCTCATGGGCCAGCCTGGCTGTCTGCTTCTGTGCTCTTGATGAGAGAATATAAAGTATTCAAATTCAAGTCAAGTGAAGTTTATTTCACCCTCTAGACCTTGTCCTCCCACAATTCACTAATATTGTCTATCTGCCTGCCTATCTGTCTGAATGTAAACCTCTCGCTGTGTCTACTGTCACACTGCAGATTTCTCCATGAGCGGCACGAACAGTCTAAAAAGGATCTCAAAGGGCTTGAGGAAACTGTCGTAAGTCATTATTTACTACTGTATGACATTTCAATCAGCACCCTGGAAAGGCAGCGATCCTTCTGTCTCTGGGCTTTTCTACTTTGTTTATTTGTCTGTCTGTCTTTTTTTCTGTCTTTGTTTCTTTCTTTCTGTTCTGTTTATTTTTCTTAGGCTCGTGAACTCCAGACCCTCCACAATCTCCGGAAGCTTTTCGTGCATGACCTCACAAGTCGAGTTAGAAAAGTGCGTAAACCACGCCTAACCATATTAACACTGCAAGCAGCTTAAAGACATATTGAACTTAACAAGGAAATGCTTTCACCAGTGTCATAGAAACACAGTAGAAGTACATTTTTGATAAACTTGTATTAGAAATAAAAATAGCTAGATTTCATCCCAAATGTTGATGTGTGTACATATATTGAGGTACTGTAAGACAGTATTTAAGTCAAGTGTTTTAGTAAAGTTCAGTATCTCTTTAAAGGTAGTATTTATCCACAATACTAAAGCATCTACTGTATAATGACATATTGCCCCATGTTTTGTCAGCAGAGTTCTGAAATGGAGCCTGATGACAGCAGGGGATACACCACTCAGAAACAGAAGATTTCCTTTCTTGAACACAACCTGGACCAGCTTACAAAAGTTCACAAACAGGTATGTGCACATAAAAACTGTATGTTATCAATAACAGTAATAGACAGAAAATAATAATGTCTGACCTATAATTATATATTGAAACACATTCAATATTTCACTTTCCATAGCCTTTTAATCCTGATGCATATGTCTGTGGAATAAGGTATAACTGAATAGAATATGTGTAAAAGGAGAAAGGAATCTGAGCCATATTAAAGCTGAGAACAGTGTGAGCCGTATGTCATTGCTTTCCACCGGGCTGAAGTAATGCCAGCACCATCAATAACCATCTACTACTACCGTTTTATGTAAAAGTCCCTTTGGAAACACAGCAGGAAGGGGTGCTACACTGCTGCCTCAGGCAAAGTTGGCCTCTAATGCAAACACACACACACACACACACACACACGCATACACACACATGCACACACACACACACACACACACACACACACGTCTTTCTCGCTCAGATCTAAGACAGGAATTATGCAGTTTCTTTCTGTTTTCTGTTTTCTACCACACAATACACTATAGACATTCAATGGTGAACACATACTGTAGGTCAGCTTTGTGCTCATACTGTGTAAATCTGGCGTGATTTGACAGGTTGTGCTCACAGCATTTTAAATGTACTGCTGACCCATCGACATACAATCCCTGGCAGCCCCCCTTTGATAAAGAATTGCACTGTACTGCAGCAGAAACCATCCCAGCATTATGAACATGACTTTTGGCCTCTCCTAAGAGCCAATCTGGGCACACACACGGTGGACAGTGAAAAGGCTTTTAGTGGCACCATTGCACTGTGGCTATGGACAGGTTTCTGACCACATGATGGTGGTTCTGTAAATATTAAATGTTTGTTGACTGGCAGAATGACTGCCTGCCTGTCTTATCAATATGTCTAATATTACTTAAGTATGAAAGCTTTTAAATTCTTTTAGATGTAGTGCTAGTGATTCAATGAGTAAGATATCATTAATTGTGTGATTTTTGGGTGAATATTTTAAACTCTCCTGTTTTGTATGTAATATTATGAATGTGCACTGTACAACACTTGTCATTAGAATGCATATTATGCACAGCGCCCAATGCAGTGTCCATTTGTTACCAGGCAACAGTGGACTCAACCCTGCCCCCTCTGGTCAGCATGGTTAACTACCGCTTCAATATATGATTTCATTCACTGGGTTGTTTACAGCTGGTACGTGACAATGCAGACCTTCGCTGTGAGCTTCCAAAGCTGGAGAAGCGTCTCCGCTCTACGGCGGAGCGTGTCAAGGCGCTGGAGGGTGCACTGAAGGAGGCCAAGGAGGGAGCCATGAAGGACCGGCACCGCTACCAGCAGGAGGTGGAGCGGATCAAAGACGCGATGAGGGTCCGGAACCCCCTCCGCAGGCCCCATGCGGCACTCATAGGTGCACTGCTTTTAATCGTCCTTGCACAAATATGCACCAACACAGAGGATAGGGAACACTATGGGGCACCAGGCTGGTACATAGCAGGGGGCACATACTTCTGCTTGCATTCTGCTTAAAGCCCAACCAATGCGGGGAACAACATAAATAATTACATTTCACATCAGAGTAAACACGAGCACACGAAAAATAGGACAGATCATCATTGGAATACAACTTGTTACGTTTTCACAGGCAATACGCCCCCATTCATTAAAGCGTGAATAATTTAGAGACATAAGCATGCAAATTCACAAATTTTAAAATGATTAAACAGCCATAAATACAGTACAGCATTAGATGGTATGGCCACTTTGATCTTTGTGTCACTTCAATATAAACAGCACAAGAGCCAATCAGATGACATGAATGTACATATTGACATTTTCCATCGTAGGTACAGTAGGCTTTGTCACAGTATTGTCTACACACTGTGACAACTCAGTCTTTCAATCAAACCATATATGCTGTAGTTGATGTAGTTGCTAGGTCAAAAGCAAATAATGTTTAAATGTATTTACATCTCTGATAAATTATTATATGTGCACCAAACACATGGTATGATTGTCATCATAGGAATGAATGGGATTCTAAAATAATGAATGCATATGACATGTATTAAAACAATTACTCAGTGAATTAACCGTGCACTCTGTTTTACAATCTCCTGTATACTTCCAGCCAAGCCTGTGCGTGCTGGCCATTACCCAGTATGCTCTCCCACCAACCCCTTCTTCATTCGGGGGTACGGTGATTACCCCATTGCCTTCAGCAACGCTCTATTCAGCAACAACAGCAACAGTGAGCCAGCTGCCCCCACAGCCCCTGCTTCTCCAACTGAGATGTGTTTAAAGGGTGAACCCAGCCTCCCACAGGCCAACTGCAACCACAACAGCCCAGCAGAGAACACTGAGTCTCACAGCAATGAGACGCATGACAGCGATGCTCAGAACAACAAGTATGTCAACATGGTACATCTGTCATGATAGCAGTAGTGACTTTAGGGCTGTAATAGTTTTGCGTGAATTTGAGGTTATTTTATGCACTTTACTAAGAGCTTCACTTCTGTCTTGGGCTCCAGTCTGCCATCCCAATCTCACTGATTGGCACAGGCACACATGACTTTTATTGTCCAATAGGACACTACTGTACATACTGCAGTGTTTATTATTAACAATGAAGAGCTATTATTAATAATGAAACCCTTTAGAATTTTTTAGAACAGAAGTAGTAAGGGTGTCATTAGAATACTAACCATTGGCCTGACTTACATGAGGAAATCATATGCTGTACCAATTTAAAAATGGTACGGTGGTTGTAGTGTATTGGGTGGTATACTGTGTACACCTGTACACCTGAAGCTTCTGTCTGCACTAGGCTTCCAGCTGAACCAGGAAAGGCAACTTACACAGATGCAGACACGCTGGACTCTGAAAATGGTGAGGTCTTTTGTTGCGTGTTATTTGAAGTTATTGTTTCAAACCAAGGTGCCAATTCCAATCCTTTCCCCAGCAAGTCTTTGAAAATGCTGCATGTGTATCATATTTCATTGTGCTTTATTTCAGTGGGGTTTTATGTTTATGCCAATCGCTGGCTGGTTTCTCAATTTACAGTGATCGCCCCACTGGTGCGATAAAACACTTTCTCTCTCTTGGTACTATGGATGTTCCAGAAGTGTTATAGAGGGAGCAGTAATTGGTGTCTTGACTTTAAGGAAGTCTTAGCCTAGCTGTATGTGTGGGATAGTGTTGCTAAAGGTCAACGGTCTTTATATAGCATGTTCATACTTTTATTTATGGATGCATTAAGGTTTATTTTGAGGTGCTGCTATTGGGGATGTGTGCACATGCTTAAATGTGCATGTGTGCACTAGAGCGTGTAATTGTTTGTCTGCATTACTCTGTTTCATAATCTTTTTATTGCCCTCCATTTATGTGGGTGCCTGACAGTATTTCTTTTTGTGAAAGTTTATGTGTGTGTGTGTGTGCATGCGTACGTGCACGCCTCTCCAGTGGTTAGCAGCAGGTTGTAGAGCAGATAGATGTAGCATGCTGTGTCATTACTCACACAGACACAGAGCACAGCAGACAGGGAAGATCCCCACCTTGGCTGGGACCCACTGATGACTTCAGTCCTGTCCTGTTTTGTCCATTCACCTCATTTTCTCACTGGACTCGTATTCTGATTACCATATACAACTGAAAAAGAAAAGCAGATTATTCTGTTGGTTATCTTTTGGTCCCAGAACACCCGTGGAGCAAAGACTAGACCATGCAGTTTTTAAACAATAATGAATAGGCTAATATGCAGCAGGTTCTAAAGGTTTATATAATTTATAGGAGTACGGGTAGAAATAATAAAACCAAATGATTTGTGTTTTCTTGCCTAGGTCTGTTCATTCAACCAAAGGCATCATATGGAACTTTGCCAGACTTTGTCCTTTGGTTTGGCTTGTGAGAACAGACTTTCGTTTAGTCTTATTAGTCGTGAATGTTCCTGTGGGGAAACAGTCAATATGAGTGTTTTATTTTCTACCTCAGCAATTTTGCTAGAGAAAAAAACAAACCACTTTGATCCACTTTAAAACCCACTGGTGTATGAGTTCCCCCGATAATATCAAACTAATCAGACGTTTGGTAGATGCATGCTCAGCCATTTTGATGCAGTATTTCTAAGCATAAAGGCCCTTTTATACCATCTGGGTTTGTTTTTTTGTTTTTTTCTGCATTGTGTGATTTAAATTTGTTGTTTGCACTCTGTGAATTTCACATTATGTTATACTGTACATACAGTATTCCATCATACATATTACATTATACGTATCAGCTTACCTATTTACAAAAATTTGTTGGGCAAGGTAAACATTTATAATGCATGAGCTGGATTTGTTTTTTGTTTCCAATCTTACAATTTAGAGGAAATATTTGCACAAACAGCACCTCATTTGTTTGAATGCAAATACAAAATACACAGCTGTACAAAGCCCACACACATGCATGCGCCCCAATATGTTTTATGGGGTCTATATTCACTCTGTTTTGCCCCATCTAGCTCGTGAATACATATTCCGGTTAATGCTTAAAACCACAAACATTGTCATCTCACTATCGATTTTGTTTATCGAACGTCCGTGCAGGGATTCTCTGGGATGTCTCGATTCCAAGAGGTTGTCAATAGGTTCTCAGTGGATGAGACAAGCTTGTAAGTCTTCTAATCACTGCTGCTGTTATTGATGTAAGGAACTCATGTAGGGAACTCAACATGCTCAAAGTACTCACACATTACTGAGCAAGCCGTTCTTACATATATGGCTTCAGGTGTTTTAATTAAGACTGCTTAATCCATTCCCCAATGCACCCCACCACTTTCACTTTGCACTTGCTTGCTGCTTATGCACCTTTCTATGTCCACAGGAAACACCACAGATATCAATGACAACCGGTAAGAGCCTTACCGTTTACCACACAAAGCGTACTTGAGATTGTTGCTTACATAAAAATGTATTTCACTTCTGCTGCTCCCTGAACCAATGCTTTTCCCTTCCTGTCACTGCTATGAATGCTATTTGTGTTCAGCTGAAATGTTTGCTTGCTTGTGTTTGGTAAAGAGTATGAACTTTGTTTCCAGAATCGACATGTGCAGTAATCAAGACCCTGCCAAGCTCTATGTTGTGCAGCCAGAGGCTCCAGCCAGCTAATGAGGCTGAACAGGTGAGGCATTAGCACTCACTTTCACAATGCCTCTTTTAACGCTAGAAAGGCCAAATCAATTTTAAATTTAAATTTCATACATAAAAGTCATACATTGACTATGTATTAAAAAGTTTTACTCTTTTACCATTCGTTTATTGTTTTTAGGGCTTAATGTGCTAATGGTTTTGGATGATGGAGCGTATCAAAAGCAATAAATAGATAATAATCATAAAATAAAGACACCAATAAATTGGATTGGGGAAGGCAGGCATCACTTTATTATGAAACATCAATTGGTCTTTAATTAGCACTATTTAAGTATTCATTAATTTACAGTATGACAAGGATAAGGAATGGCCCATATGCTAAGGAAGAATTATGAACGAAGAACAGTAGTGTGCCCTCACATGATGTTGCAGGAGTTATATACTGTTTATACATACTGTATTTTCCAACAAGAATTCCTAAGGCCTAATTTGTCAGACAAGTGCATGCAGAAAACTTCAGCATATAGCAGAGAGCTGAGCACACACTTGCAACACCCCTAATCAAAAACTGTGTACAGGGCTGTTTCTGAGGTCAGGTACTATAATGTAGTGGGGTAGGAGTTTCTGTAAGTAAATATAGTATGGTTGTATGAAGTCTAAATATGTCTCCAGAGTATTCCCCACACTTCCATAACGCATTGATGCATCTATTCCTGTGAAACAGAAGAAATAAAGTGTCTCTAGACGTTTTCCCCCTGGCAGTGTTTCCATGACTCACTGGATGCCATCTGTTCTTCTTAGCACCTCCTCTACCAACTCTTTTTAGAATTATATCTGCTTTTTTAACTGTCTGACTCTTATTTTCTGTCTGTCGATCTGGCACTTTTTGTTTTGTTGTATTCTAGATCAGTCTTTTCTGAGGCTTCTAATGTAAATCTGCATGTGACCGACCAATGTCCTGGTGACCTCGCTTTCCTCTACCATCCTAACCACTAGAAGACAAACCTTCAATCTGCTAAGATCTGCACTACCCTCTCTGTTTCATTCTTCATTATCTGCTTGCTCCTATCCCGTCTATTCGTTTTTGCGTACTAGGTGGGTGATGTAAAGTATGGTGTCTGTGGATGTCTGTAGGAACAATAAAAAATAATATGCAGTAGCTCAAAATCCTGGTAGCTTCCATAGCCCAGGTTGTTCAAACCCTTGGACAGATTGGACTGGACTGATTGGAAAGTATGTTAATAAGCGATTCATATTTTTCTAATTCATAAACAAAGTTATATTAAAGGTAAAACAATTAGGAGGGTATACTAAGCTAAAAAATAATTGATGCTAACCAATAATAATGGTTTTAATATTTAAAGACAATATTTTAAAAAGTATGCATTACTTACCTACATGTTTAAAGCTGCATACAGTGGAAGACCTTGCAACTGATGACCCTGACTGGTCACCAAATATTGTGTTTATGAAAATATTCTTATGTTTCTCAGCTCGGCTGTGTCGTTCAGCAGAGGTGTTTTCACTGTTTTTTAACTAGTTGCTTTAGTTACCTTGTGCTTTGTCTTATACCATATTAACTCTCTTCCCGATACACCAGTATTTCCTGCCACTGTACTATCTACAGTCTACTCATATCAGCAAATCAAAGGGGCCTCATGCCAAGCTTTTGTTGTCAATGGGCTTTGTGAAGACTAATTTAAATACTAATAGCCATTAAAAGTTACTATAAAGAGTTAAATGCAGCTTTAAAACACTAATTACACAAGCTAGCTCAGTCGTTAGCATTGTTGGCTTGCAGTGCCCGGTCTGTCCAGGCAGAGTATGCATATTCTCATCTCTATGTGGGTTTCTGCTAAGTGACCCTGCAGTGGACGGGCCAGTCATTGAGCATGTCTTCCTGCCTCACGACCGAAATAAGCTGAACAATAAGTGGCTATAAGAAAAGGGATTCATTAAATATAGTTCACTTTTCCAACACTTAATTATAATGGTTGTGTTTGTTTTTAGGCTTTAGTTTAAATTACTAATAATAATATAAACAAATATTTAAAAAAGCTAGGATATATGTATGTATGTATGTACAATAAAAAAAAATGCAAGGACTATATTTTGGTTTACATCAAGGGTTTGAACCCTAAAACACAGTATAAATGCAATACTAAGGCTAGGCCAATTAAAAATGAACAGTAATTATTACTCAAACTGTCCCCTAACAGTACACAGTACGGTATAATGACCCCAACAGCCTTTTGGAATATGAAGATGATTGAAGCAGTGAAATAATAAAATCTAAATTGTGTTATTGACCTCTCAACACCTGGGCAATGCTCTAAAATACAGTACACACGTGCGCACACACATACAACACACACACACACACACACACACACACACACACACATACACATATACTGTATATATATATACTAGGAGAGCTTGGCCAAGCCTTATTATAGACACTTTCTAACTTTTTACTAAAATAATGTAAATGTGAAATTAATAAAATTTTACATATATTTAAATTATTACAGAACTGACAGTAGTTTTATATTTAAAAACGTACAAAAACCTTCTTCCGCTTCAAAGATCCCTTGCCACGCTAAATTAATTCTTATATCAGCTTAACTCCCATATATCTGCTTTCAGCCAATCTGAGAAGTTGTAAAACACTTATCTTTACGGTTGATTCTGAGAGTATAGTAACATTGACTTTCATTGACGTTGAATTCATTATAAGGAAACCGCGTTAACATCAACTGCAACAGCATGGCTGTCTTGCAACAGTAGAACACTGCACAGTCTGTAAAGACTGGTGTATTTAGTCATGGAATTACTGTGTATTAATGCTTATTTTATATTATTATATTTGTTCTCAAAAACAGCTACAAATGATAACAGTTCCAACATTTCTTTGTGTACAGTATGCAGTAGCACAGTGGAAAGATTTTGTAGCTTTAAGAATATAATGTGTATGCATACTTTTTTAGGGTTGTCTGTGAGCTGTCATTGTGATTACATAATGACATCCAAGAGCATGGACGGATGTAGAAAAATAAAAAAGAACACACTTTCTAGGAACTGTGTAGCAACTATTTTTATACTGCTAGTTTAAAGTTTAAATTATGTATTAGGGTTATTTGGATGTTTACTTAAAACATTTATTTTTGTTTTAATGTACAATACAGCAGTTATTGAATGATTGATGAATAGAATGTATTTACATATTTATTTATTTTTGTAAAATATGTTCATGTTATTTTTTACATTTTAATTTGATTACACTGTAAAGTGTTTGTCATTTAATTGTACAGGTAAGTGTGTGCATGAGTATAGCTGCCATTCTAGAAATACATTAAGTTTGATGACCAATCATAGATTTATCTGTGATTCACCTCAGATTATAGCCAAAGCCTTGTGTGTAGTTTTGGAAGGTGCCATGTAAAGGCCTTGCTCTATGATATATAAAAGCCTATATGTTTTGTTGACAACATTATCCGAAGGGTAACTTTACACTATCAGGATGAAGGAATGCCCACAGACAGTCAGGCGAATGGTGCACTGTACTGGATGAATGACATCAAATCATCTCTCAAAGAAATACCGCATCTACCAGTGAGGTGTTTGACCCCCAATCAAAACAACAACGCTTACAGTCTTATCACTGAGTGGTTGTATGACTGACTGACAGACACACTGATCAGTCTGGTCACTCCTTCATCACAGGCCCTGCATTGACCTCCTGACCAGACAGTCAGTATGAGGGCCACATGTGTGTAAGGGGGGCCAGAAGAAATATGCGTGTGTTTGTGTCAGCATTTTGTGTGTGTGGATGGTCTATGTCTTGTATAAATTCCATTTAACATTACAAATATTTATTCTGTAACAGCCTGATGGGCATGAATCACATTTACAAATTATTTTCTTGATACTCGTTTGGGTGTATTTTAAATGTTTAACAAATCTTAGCCCTGAAGTTCTAATTTTGTAATAATTAAACTATACTTTCTCCTAAGAGTGTAAAAAGAGAGTAAAAAAAGGAAAATGCATTAAACTGCTGCATATCATGTATTAAGTGGGAGTGTTAAGTGTATTAAAATGCAAGTATGAGTCTTATGGTGTTTTGTCGTACTTGTAACAATCTGGCAAAATAAAAACGTCATGTCAAGGCATATTTACCTGTTTGCAGAGGCATTGAATGGCTAACATGTCATAAAACGATGGTCACTGGAAAAGTTTCTGTGTGTTTGAAAGTTTGTATGTTGATTTGTTAAGCGTGTGATATAGTGCATGCAATACATGCTTCCATAGCCATTGGAAAAACAATATTTGCTGTATATCTCAACAACCACTTTTAATAAAGGTAATGCTGTCTACATATACACTGTCTTCCTTTTTCTTTTTAATTAGGGGGCCATTGTGTATAGGGTATGCATACTGTTCAGCACAATGCATGATTATGCTGCAGTGAATCCACGCATAATCTATGGAACTAGCGCTCCAGTATCCAGGATAAAGGAAATACAAGAAAACAATTTAGCAGCCATAACAGGGACTCCTTTTTTACCAAGGCTAGCTGGCTGTCAATGCGGGATGTTGCTGGCCTCCAACTCTGGGAATCCGACACATACAATGGTTTCTGATTTACAGTATTACGTGTTTTAATACTGTATGAGAACAATCAGGGAAATGATGCTTTGCAAACCCATATTTGCACTGAATGAGGTCATAAAAAAGTTTTGTTTGGTCATATGGCTTTCAAAGCACTTTACAGGCTGTAGAGAGATGGTAGATTTGAGATTCCACAGACAGTGAGTGACATTCAGTGAACACAGATCAATAAGGAGGAAACAGCTTAGAGAGGATACTGCCCCTGTGTGATTGACATAAGCTTTTGGACACATTTATTATACTTGACCCTTCACCTTGTGCAGTGATGGTCTGGGGCAGGATGGGCTATATGCTACACATTATCCTTTATACAGAGCACATGTGCCAATTGCAGTCTCTATGGCTAAATTGTGTAAATAATATAATTCCAAAATGAATTTAGGCTTTAAATGCAGACAGACTTGAAACACAGATTGTAATACATTCTTCTTTTTTTTTAAATGTACACCACTGTCATAAGGCAAAAATAAACCTATGCAATATATTCAGTATTTCACTGGCTACAATGTTTCTTGAAGCTATACTGTTTAAAGGTTAAAAATATTGCTTTTCAGACTTTTTTATAGTGACAACATGTGTGTTCATGGTGTTTGTGCATTGTGGATGCAGTGTAAATACTGTAGCCCTAGAATAGTGCAAGTGCAAAGTTCAGTCTATGCTAACCTCAGAGGTCCACCCAAACTCACTGTGACAATACAGTATACTTTGCTCACTACGAGACAGTAACACATTTAATGTACTGATGAGCTAATCTACCTTCATGACCAACTATGTACTGACAGGGCCAGCAGCCAAAAGGGGCAAAGATCAACTCACCGAAGGGACACAGTTCATAATGACATACAGGTACACTCACATGCAAACACAACCCAGCAGGACACCCACCACTATGAGTCCTCTGTGAGTCTCACTGCCGATATCCAGTGAAGCCACCCAGGTCCTGAAGACTGTGAGTATAATGTGTCTAACAACTATAGATTACACTGCCGTTTTCATGTCATCAGTCTGAACGAATCATTGTTTACTGTATATAAAGTTTGGCTTTATTAGAATAACTATACTGTACAGGAGGCAACATGTTTGTCTATCTGTATTTTTATTGTAATGAAGAGTGAATATTGATAGGTCATGAAACAGGATGATGAAACATTCTTGCTCTAAGCTTATTGACCTGTCATAATCTAATTTCAAGAGTGAATTGCCATACGCAAAGAAAATCTTTCAATCTACAGTACAGTGTAGTAAATAGACAAGTAATGAAAGTAGCTCCCAAACAGCAAAAATATATTGCCACTTCTCATGGCTGTTGAGTTGTGATTCCAAAACCAATCAGCTAAAGGTATGATTATACTAAAATAATTATCCTACAAAATTCAATAGGCCATCTCTATAGTCTTCTATGTATTGGGCCAAGCCTATTATTAGGACACCTGATATTCTGTGAATCATTTACATTTTCCAAAAGTGAAAATATAGATAAAAGAGAATAACTCAGTGACATCACACTACTACTCCTGACAACCACAGCATGACTCTGTATGATTGTTAGTTGACTAAACTCAGAAACTACTATTTCTAAATTCTAAATGCAGCTCTCAGATTAAATCACCTTTGACTCCAACCTAAAGACCTCATCAGTGACTCTGGAGAAACAGAGGAGCGATAAAACAACGTGATAAGAAAATATCCACGCAGATTGTCTAATTCTCTTTCCTCTGGGACTATTGACCTTTTCTTCTCCCACGTCTCACAAACAAATTATGTGTTTCTGTTTATTCTTATCTTTTTCATACCTTATCTATATACTGTCAACTTCAACAAGGCCTATTGCCACCATGGCTTATCAATTGTTTGCATTGTTTAGCATAACCTGCAGTGACTGGGGATAATGTTTATGACCTAAAAAAGAACTGTGTGTAACTAGAGTTCAAACGTTCTGATCTGTATATAATGAAAACATCTAGTTTATATTGTAATAGATGCTGCCACCAACTTCAGTATGGCATATATGCTGAGTTCTATAAGTTGTATTATTGCAACTACAAGCACCTGCAAATTGACATGGTGAATTAATAATATTTAGGCAAACCTAAAAGGGTCAGCTGAATTATGTTCAAAATCATAGATTGAAAAATACAACATCACAAAGTCAAAATTACTGTATTGTATTGTACAGTATACAGCACACTATACAGTATATCCTATATAAGACAGTATTTCTTAATGCTCTATCATGACAGGCTCTTTGGTCTTCCAAATAGCGGTCCTAACATTGCGTGAAGCCCAGTTGAAACCATGGTGACTACAGACACCCCCAACAGAGTGTGGCGCAGAAACATCAGGGGTCAATCAAATGACATCTCCAGTCAAAGTACGATTGTAAATATGTATAGCCAAATATCTCTATATCCATATATCTATTTGAGACTGTATACACATATTACATATCTATAGCCACTCATATGGCTTGATCAGGCACTGTCAAGAAAATACAAGGAAAAAGCAACACATTAAATACAGTTTAATACACAATACATCTTGTATATTAACAGAAACTAAGCTTTGTCTCTACCACAGTAAACTATGTACAATAGTGAGGTTATTAGGTTAATTCTGTTATCTTTGTATTATTGTAATAGTGACAATTTATGATTTTTTGTCTGCAGATGGGAGTCATGATAGACAGGCAGATAACAGACAGTGGCAGAAACATATTCAGGTAAGCCCGTCTAAACCTTGAGTCATCTTTGTGCATTTTCTATTAAATAAAATGGGCTACCGGTATTTGTGTTACACAGTCTAATCTTTAACACTGTGAAACAATGTGAGCAAACAACATATTCTAATGTCTCCCGTCCACTGTAGAAGATAAAGGTGAAAGTTTTGGAGCAGATCCAGGACCAGCTCAGTGATCTACTTGACCAGGCCCTGACAGAGTCAGTGCAGCCCTTCGTCCACAAAAACAATGTGTCTGATGGGAAGATGGCAGAGAACCAAGCATCAAGGTGAGGAATGACAAATGAATCTTACTAGCTTGCTGACCCATAATGCTTTGTGTAAATGTGTCCTGACCTGGCATGAATTTGAATGGCAAATCAAGCCAAGCCGATGGATTTACTTGACAAAAATGCAATTGCAGTGTCAAGGCACCCAGACAGCTTTCTATAATTCATCTATACATAAGCTGAATGGTTTCTTGGTAATATTTTCTATCAATCATAACATATTTTTCCTAATATATTTAACTATCTATGAAGGTCACCACCACATTCCACATGCTCAAAACAGAAAAATCAGTACAGGCCTGTCAGAAGTGTATTAAGACTGTCAATACAGAACTAATCCCCTGATTCTGTGATTGCCAAGTCACTAAATATATTTTATCTTCTATATCACTATGTGTCTCTGTCTGTCTACTGTATATGTGCCTTGTTTCAGAGGCCACCGAATGGAAGATGGAAAAGTATTTAAGGACAGAGCTTCTCTTTTAGAGTAAGTACAGTTCACCCACCTCACCTGTAATGGATATGTAACAAATGAATGAAACAATTGTTATATCCTTCCACAAATATTGAAAATTACAGTTAATGTAATATTTTCAGCCACATCTGTATAAATATTCTAAGCTTATAAGGGACTGAATACGCTTGTCCCTATGACTTCCCACTGGTAGTCTCCAGATTCAAGCTCCAGGCACCAGGTGTAATCAGACCTAAAATTCACTTTGTGAATAGGGTCTGGACCTATGGTCTGGACATGCTCCATTGGGGATTGTTTGCAGTTTTTTGTACCCAGGATGCCTGTGCAAACACTAAAGTGAACAGGGTTTCCAGACTATAATCTCAGAGAAAATGTATCTGACAGCAATAATCGGGCTGCACTAGGCGACCAGATAAAGGCAATACACACATTGTGCAATACAGTACTGTAGATATTGATGCTATCCGCTAATGCTCTCTCCTGATTCATCCCCTGCTGCTCAGTGAACTCTTTGAGATCAGCCACATACGGACCATCTACCATATGTTTGTGGCAGTGCTGCTGGTCTTCTGCATCAGCACGCTGGCTGTGGACTACATTGACCAGGGCAGGTCTGTGAATGTGTGTCGTTACATGCTTAGGCCCAACACAATACAACACAACTGATCATTTGTAAAATTGTGCTATTGCTTATTGCCTATTAGTATGAGTCCGATATTCACTGTGCATTTATTTGTGCACGTGTGAATATACCGTAGAACTATATATAATTACGGAATATACCCTTAACCCTTATGTTGTCCTCGGGGTCAAACTGACCCAACACACTACCTCTTTATGGCAGATAGAAGGCGCCAATCCTAATTTCACAGCTTACACAGACACATGATGTGCACTGCAGGCACAACAAGGTGTGTTTAAAACCCGAGGACAACAGGAGGGTTAAAAGGCACAAAAAAACAACACAAATACATAAAGAAATAATTAATAAAGAAATGCATACACATAGCACTGACACTAAAGAAAACCACACAATCATACACAATCAGATGGCGCCATCTTCTGTCAAAAAAAGATGGGTTTGAAGCGCGAGGACATCAGAAGGGTTAAGAGAGATTTTCTATGTGTATTAACTTATGACGTTGTTGCAAACTGCAGGACCCCAGACCAAGTCTCAGAGAAACTCTATTACCCTCATGCCTCAGCAAGTTCTCAAATACTGTACATTGTATCGCCTGTCCTCCAAACCAAGCCTCTTCCCCCCAAAATCGTGCACCTCCATCCTGCCTCACTGCCCATCTGGACAGATAGATAGAGCAATCAATCCTCTCTGCTAAACCTTTGCAGAGCCATAGTAAAGATATGGCTGTGCTTTGCAAATGCAGGGCTACAGATTCAATGCCCATTGGCACGGCACAACTGCCACTGGGAGGCTTAGCTTGCCGCACATTGGCACATAACCGGGTTCTTACTGTTGAAACTCAGCGAGAAAATTAAATCTTACTAGCCACTATCCCCCTTGATAAATGTTTTAGGAAACTGCTGCAATTGTTTGTAAATAATGTAGAACCAGCGATTAACGTAACACACACTAATAATACTTTAAATGCATTGTGTGTGTAAAATATATTACATGATATCAGACAATGTTATTAACAGGGTATTGTATACAGTACACCCGCTGTTCTGTATATATACTGTAAATCCAAGCCACTCGGTTAGACAAAGCACAAAGGAACACATTTGTTCCAACCTACCCCCCTGTGTAAAAATATGACACGCTGCCTCATTAAGATTTTATGTTTGCCAGAAGACACTTTGCTGGGAATCAACTCTGCTTGGATACTGTATAGATAGCAGAAAACAATGCATGTTTTAGGGCTCTCCTTTTTCACACACTAACCTGTATTCCCAGGCTGGTGCTGGAGTTTGACTTGCTGTTCTACGCGTTTGGGAAGCTGGGAACAGTCACCTGGATCTGGGCTGTGATGTTTGCCTACACACTGATTGTTCCCTACTACACCCTAGCGTTCTGGGGAGGCAACTACCACAGAGTCCCATTCAAGATGGCACTGACCCTGGCCATGAGCCTGGTCTATGCTGCCCTGCAGGCCTATGTGCTAGGGTTCTTACCTATTTATGTGGTCATTCACAACCAGCTGCCCCCAGCCTCACGCTTCATTGTTATACTGGAACAGGTTAGTGTGAGTGTACGTGTGCGGGTGGGTGTGCGTGTGTTCATTTTCAACAACGTTTATACTACAGTGGCTCACTGGGCCTGGCCTAGAGCAGGTACTGTTGATAAAGACCAACCAAACAAAACAAGTCACTGCCAGATTTCACTGGCTCACTCAGACGTGCGCTGTACTCCTGTCACGTAGTGACGTGCTTCGTTAGGCAATAGAGATGAACAGGATAAGACGTGTGACAGTATCAGCACTAAGTCGCTCTGAACCAACCACCCTGCAGGCTAAGAGTGTTGCTAATCCATTGACATTAAAAATGCTGCCTTTCATTGGTGCATTGGCAGAATCTGTGACATAGGGAAAGCTTGCCAGAGATGAACCCTACCTTGGACATCTACCAAATGGCCAACATATTCCACATACCCTTTGGTTTGGTTTGGTGTTGCAGTCTTTCTTTCTCTTTTTGAAGGGCTTGGATTCCACAAACCATCTGTAGCTCTGACCATTTCTGTTCTGTTCAACAGGGCAAAATAATCCCAGTGCTAACATGATTTGAGGAAATGCATTCCTGATTTGTTGATACAACTGTCAAACCTGACCTAAAATATTTTAGTACTTATCAATCATCCTCTCCATCCACTACGGGAAGAATATTTGATATATAAACAGCAGCTTATAGTGACTTTAAAACCCTTGCCAAGTAAGATACTGAATGAAATGAATAGAAAGGCAAAAGTGACCTATAACTTACACCAAGTCCGTATTTCATTCCATGTAATAGATCCGATTCATGATGAAGAGTTATTCCTTTCTCAGAGAAACTGTTCCCGGGATTATGAAGAACAAACTCAAGGAAGGTAATAGTGCAAACAGTACAGTATTTATCCTCAGGCAGTATGATTAATCACAGTGACACTTTCATCTTATTTAGGACAGAGACAGAATGCCGTGGCAAACTAATGTATCATGAGAAAATTCATTCCAATAATGAATGAGCCCATATTTAATGTATTAAATAGAGCCCAGTGGGGATTTATTGTGAAGATGCCCAGTTAAAAGGTTACGTTTATTTACAATATTAAGCATAATCACAACAAAGACTTTACAGCCACTGATTCATCATTGTAATTTTAGATCACTTCATAACCTCAAATGTTATTGTGCAGGAACTAGTCCTAGGTTATGAGGATATACTGTATGTATAATGTATGTAAAGTAATATTGGGTTTCTTCCCCACAGAAGGGAGCAGCAAGTTCCCCACATTATCCAGCTATCTCTACTTTCTATTCTGCCCTACTCTTATTTACAGACAGTCATACCCAAGGTAGAATACATTACACAACACAACATAAGAAACATAAAGGACAGTGGGTGTTGGCACAAAGGAAATCATTTACATTTCAGTATTAATTCAATCTTTTAAATGTTTCTCAGGAATCCACACATTCGATGGGATTATGTTGGTGTTACCAGTGGCATGGTAATGTGCATGTCTATTTCTAAATTCACCACAGATAATCTCCATACTGTACTTAATTTTAGAATACAATTATCATTCGTGTGTGCCATCTGTTGGCTGGAATGTGAAGTACAATCTGACTTCATTTATTGTATAGGACCTATTGACCAAGACGACATAATAGCAGCTCTGTGTCTATTATTGTCACTGTGTTAGAATAAAATAATAATAAGAATAAAAGCAGCACGATACACACATAATGTGTGTGTTGTGCTTCAATGTGAAACACCTCTTAACGCTATAATGATACTTTGAAACAAATGATTAATCTTCCCAGGGCTTTTGTGCAGGACACTGTTTAAAATTACATTCTAATTACATCACAGATCCTGGGCTGCCTCTTCTATGGCTACTTCATCCTCGTGCGTCTCTGTATTCCTGTCTTCAGAAAGGAGACAAAGGAGCCGTTTAGTACACGGACCCTGGTTTTAGCTATGTTCCATTCAACATTACCAGGTAACGTGTACCTGTACAGCGCAGTTCAATTGTAAATAACCTGTGTGTAACTATGGTTGATATCAAGTTATACATCATATCAAAAGTGTTCCTTTAAACCTTATTCTCTCCCTCTTATGGCAGGTATAATGCTCCTTCTATTATGCTTCTTTGCCTTTCTCCACTGCTGGCTCAATTTGTTCGCAGAGCTAATGCGCTTTGCTGACAGGATGTTCTACAAGGTACGTGAAATATTGTTGACAAATGCGTTGATCACCTGGTGTGAACTCACTTGTGTATTTTTTTTATGTGACTACTTTGCCACTTATTATTCATGTCCTAGTGTGGAACTGGACAGTTATTTTTACGTGATACACTATTGTGCTTCTGAGAGTGGGTTCAAGAGACACTTTATTGGAAAGGAGGATTCTGAGATTATCTTTAATGAAATATGAAAACAAATGTGTTGTTCTGCATTAAGAAACAAGTGGTCCATAGCTTATGCATGTACGCACTCCTGCGCATGAGTGCGTTTTGGTGCATGGGTCAAATCATCTACAGCAAAATGTAAAAGTCAGTATTTTCATAGTAGTAAAATAGTACCAAATGGATCTCACTATTGTCTGTTTGACATCCAGGACTGGTGGAACTCCACATCCTTTGCTAACTATTACCGTACCTGGAATGTAGTGGTACATGACTGGCTGTACTACTACGGGTACAGAGACTTCCTCTTGGTAAGCAAAATGGCATTTTCATGCATAATATGAAAAACAAACAAAAACAATCTCTGAGTATATTGTAAAAAGGACCCAATCAAGAAACAAAATCATTTCTGTCTAAAGAATGCTTTGAGATTGTTTCACGTAGTAACACTCACTTTATTTCCATTTGCAAAACGATCCCCAGTGAAATGATGGCTAACATTGGCTGCATCTTAAGGTATCTCTCTCTCTCTCTCTCTCTCTCTCTCTCTCTCTCTCTCTCTCTCTCTCTCTCTCTCTCTCTCTCTCTCTCTCTGCAGCTGTCCAAAAGGAAATTCCGCACAGCTGCCATGCTCTCTGTCTTTATAGTGTCCGCTGTGGTCCATGAATATGCCTTTACGATGTGCTTTGGCTTCTTCTACCCTGTCATGTTCTTCCTCTTTGCTGTCTTTGGAGGTGAGGAAAACGATATCTTCAAGGACATTCTGGGAAGGATTAACAGATTACCAGTTGTGTTGTAAATGAGTCTGACCTCTTTCTAAAAACACTCCTACAGTATGTAGAAGGATGATTATATGGAGGAGGGAAAGAAACAAGGTGCATGTATATCGAAAAAAAATGTGACTATGTCCTTTGCACAAATAAGAAATAAGAAAAACAAACCGAGAAAACAATGCTTAATCATTATCCATTGTCACATTTACACATATTTACTGTTGAGTGTGGAATAGTTGTGTGTTGTCTTGCCTTGTGACTGTGGCTTTGGCCTCAGAATAAGAGTCTATTATTACTCACACTTAACAGACAGAAAGTGATTGTTTTGAGAGAAGACGTGGTTTTATTATATTTAGAAATTGAACAGTATTGTATTCTTTCCCAGAGGGTGTTGATGCACACATTCTTCACTCTGCGTGCTTTCCTGTGCCTGCCTCTTCCAGTTTCTCTACAACAAAACACCTCCTTCTCACTGGGCTATAGAGAATCTATGTTTCTCACTGTGTCCCATACAGATGCGAAAACACTCAACATCTCTCCCTTCTCTTTCCCTTCTCTGCTCATGTCCCTCTCTTCAGTGGTGTTCAACTTCGCTATGAATGACAAGCGACAGAGCCCTGTATGCAACGTCATAATGTGGACCGCACTGTTTATTGGTCAGGGGGTCCAAGTGTGTCTGTACTGCCAGGAGTGGTACGCCCAGATACACTGCCCACGCACAGGGGTAGGTACAGTACTGCCAAAATGTTGTTGGTCTCATTTGGGTAAAGCAATTCCTGTGTGAGTCACTGTAGCCAGTGTTAGAGATCATTTGGCTGATTAGGCCTCCTGGGCAGCTGATTGGATGTGTACATGCACCACTTGTACGGCATCTCACACATTTGGGCGCTCCTCTATCATTTGTGTTGCCCCTGTTGGGTGGTGTTGCCCCTGTTGGGTGGAACAACTGACACCTTCTTTATGGTTGGTCTGACATTAGCCACTTAGCTGTATAGAAGCCAAATCATCTCTAACACATGTATAGCTTCAAAGGCCCCGTAAGGTTTGATTGATTACTGTGGGTTACCAGTATATCTACAGTACATACAGTATGTTCTGTATTGGGTACATATAACGCATGATTAATACAGGAACTGACATCAATGCTGTTTTAATGACAAGATTCCCATTTTAATAATTACAAAACATTTGGACTCAGATATTGTACATTTGCTGACTTACAACTGTGCACTTGGAACACTTGAAATGTAAATATTAATGGTAATAGGGCCCTTCCCCTCCCCTTCCTCAGCTCCTCTTGCTACTTTTTCTCAATGTGATATACTATTGTATATGGTATGTTATATATATAACATCAAACAGATATTTTGTATGTAAAGATGTAGTGATGTAAATGCATCCTAAGCAGGGAATAACATCACATTCCCTCTGTATGTATTGTAATCCGAGCTACTGTTTTCACAGCCAGGCCTGCTCATGTTAGTATGTGTCCCACTGGGAAGCAATTGTTTAGGCCTGATATGCTGGTGCTCTTAGTGTGACATCTAGTGGCAGAAAGTCATACAGAGTCACTTTTTAAGAGCTACAGTACATTTAACCTTACTCTTTCTAGGGTGGGGTCTGGGTTTCTGGTTGACAATCCTCAAAATATCTGTTAACAGAAGTGGATATTAACTGTCAACTACTTGTATTGAGTATTTGTACTGAGTATTTCTCTCCCACTTATTTAACTTGGTTAGTATAGTAGTTGATGTTACCCAGTAAATATCCCCCTTGCTTATGTGAGAGCTTTTGATAAAGCCTCAGATGTGATGCCTATGGATTTGTGTGACAGATGGGCAGAAAATACATTTATGTACAGTACTTAGTCATGTCAACTGTAGCTCTGGAGAGCCAACAACGATATCCTCTAAAGCCAGTGGCGTCATTCACAATAGTTTCACAACTGCTATCTAACTGCTATCATGGTGTGCATAAACAAATATTGTTGTATTAACATACTGTAGACATTAATGATAATAAGTAATAACATTGAGCCCAAATGTTTTCCACAGCGTAAGCCAAATATTAACATTATTTGGCCAAATAATTTTGCTTTTATCCCACAGAGTAATTTCTGGGAGCTTGTGATACCTCGATCGTGGTCCTGCAATTACCAGAAATGAATGTGCCTCTTGGAAGTGGGAAAGGAAGACATTTAAGACTTGTGTGGGGATAAGAAGAAATGGAACTGAGTGCACTAAATTAACAATGGTACATTTGCACAGATGAACACTGAAATACTGTGAAGTTATATTGTATGTAGATGTATGTGTACCTGACTGATATTTTATCTGTACATTTTAATTATCTTGTCTTTTAGATTCACTATCATATTTTTAATTTGTCCTTATGAATTATTGAAATATTATGAGTAACATGCATACTTTATGTGTATTTGCAATTTCCCTATGATAAAACAAGTACTGAATTGGTACAGTACATATTATACATTTAGTCTAGCAATGATGTTGACAAGAATTGTAACATAACGGTTAGGGCTGCCAGTTGTAATTTATACTAATTCAGCTGCATAAGAAACCTGTCACATCATGTTTGTTTATTCCTCTTTCTATTACTGTACATTCTTAAAATATTAGAGCTGTAGAGTTTCTGTTCTTGTTGGAATTGTTTTTGGCATGGCATGTCATGGCTCTGCAATGTTCCTGTTGCATGACTAATGCTGGTTTATGATGAAAAGCAAACCTTGCTTAATGTGAGATTGTAAATCAATAAAGTATCTTTGGATTGATAAAAGGCAGTGATCAGTGTGGTCATTCACTCCTCTCTACTCCTCCCCTATTACTCTCACAAGCTCACAATGGTCTCTGTTCCTCCCCTTACAGCCAATTGTGTTTCTAAGCAAACAATGAGCTGTAGTGGGAATGTGTGGTTCTTCCGGCACTATATAATCCAATATTAGAATAATAGTAAGAGTGTAAAACATTTTTCACTCTCTCACACTGTGGTTGTCGTTCTGAAGTTTTGAGATTTTACGCGTTGATGTCACTGTAATTCATGGTCAGCCACGCTTAAGTGAAAGCTTTATTGATTTCTCTGGGCATTGGTAGACTTCTGATTCACACAGGTATTTGCAAAGTGAATGCTAGAGTGCCCAGAGAAACAAGAAATAACCCTAAAGGAACATTACAGATCTGGAGTGGTTTATTGTTGTATCAAATGGCAGTTGTGCCAAAGCACCATTTAACATTAACTCCACTTCAAGGGCAAAAATCTATGGTACCAAGCCATAAGAAATGTACAACATAATATTCAATAAGTCTTGATTAATCATTCATCTTTACACAACAGCTCTGTGACACACTTTTGAGGGATCACTATTCTCACAGAAAACAGAGCTGCAAATTAATCAGAGGCTATAGCAATGTTGGCACTGTAACACAGTGAAGTGATGGGGGAGGGGAACATGGCACACTGGAGCCATAAACACAGGGATTAAAGACCAGTGGACATGCAGATATTTTTGTACTAACTGCCAGTACTGTATGCCTGCTGTCTGTCTGCATGCGTGGTTTAGGTGTTTAAAAAAACAAATCAGCTTTCACTGGTGCCCCAGGAAGCGTGCATGAGCATGTATACAGCATTTATAGTATTTGATTTAGACTAGAGTGACATACAAACGAGCCAACATAATGAGAGAGAAAGGAAACAGGGAAGCAATATTTTAGCATTGCCTCTCCCCAGAAACATTCCTCAGTAAACATTGGTATAGCACTGATTTATTAGTAATGTTATGCATATTTTCTTGCGTGACTCAACTATTCTAAAATGCCACATTGAAAGGTATAGAAGGATGGATTTAATCTACATGTGCTTTCAAGTGCTTTTCTTTAGAATATCTGTAGGTAGGAGAGATGTACGCATGCAGGAGAGATTTATGCAGCCTAGTAGCAGTAACAAGGCTTGGCACTAAAATTGCCGAGCTAAACCACAGGATAAATGCAGTGCTGATGGTAATGCGACCGCATTGAACCATGCCTGACAACATGCTATAAAAAAAAAGAACACGCCTTATAGTTTGCGTGTACTCGTAGCAGTAAACTACGTGGAGAATTATTTTCCCCACAGTACCCTTTTTTTGCAGCACAGTTAAGTACAGCAAAATGTGTTTGCAATAGTACAGCAAAATGAGTTTGC
>JAODUG010090390.1:0-12010 GCA_027564795.1 Aphredoderus sayanus
GCGTTATTAGGAAAGAGGGTCGGAGATGTGACGTGGTGACCCGCACCCAGCCAGCCTGTAATTAGGCTAATCTGTTAGCAGATGCCAGCTGTCACAGATCTTTACGGCGAAGGACGAAACAGTGAGACGGGTTTATTTACGACCGACCGCTCACACACACACACGCACGCACGCACACACACACACACACACACACACACACACTATCTCCCATGGGACAAGACCTGAATACTGTAGACCCACAATGTTGTAATTTATATTTTCTCTCTTGCTCTCTATCCCCCTCTCTCTCTCTCCCTCTTCTGGCCAGAGGCCAAACTTTCCCTCTATTCTCTATCACAATGGGGTCAGAAGAGAGTCCCTCCCTTAATGCCTTTACAATTAAAATAAGAGGATGTAACCTTTTTTTTAAATGCTGTCAAACTAAGTGGCATAATAACTAGGTTAATCTGTAGGCCTCTGCAGGAGGCTTGAGGTGTTATTAGAGGAGGGTGTCACATTTCCTGTAAACTCATCATTCATTCAATCTACATATTGATCCATTAATACAGTATTCATCTGACATCAATGGGGGGGTGTTATCACAGGAATAGACATCCCCTGTGGTCATGCATTGGTTTTCTGTATAATATTTATTTTTCCTCACAGTTTTGTGTCGGTATCAACACTTCACTACATCACACAGTTGTATGACCGTATAGCAATGTAAGGACAAATCCAGTAAGCTCTGTAAAATGCAGTCACCAGCTAATGTATTTCTCATTTATCTTATCAGGGACAATTCACTACAAATGTACTGCAACTGTTTTAGTTAGAAAAAACACATTTTCAACCGTAGTCCCTGTGTAGAATGCAGCATACTGCAAAATAGTATATGTATATATAAAAGCATCCCCAATAGCAATAGAGAAACCTCAAGAAAACAATCCACTTTCCTAACAGGTATAAAACCATTAGTCGGTTCTTTTACCACTCTCCCCTTCCCTTAAGTACCGTGTGTGTGTGTGTGTGTAGCTGCTGGAGCCTGTGTGCCACCAGCTGTTTGAGCTGTACCGGAGTTCTGAGGACCGCCTGCGCCGCTTCACCCTGCAGTTCCTGCCCGAGCTGGTGTGGGTGTACCTGCGCGTCACCGCGAGCAGGGACCGTCAGAGCAACGGCTGCATCGAGGCCCTCCTCCTGGGCATCTACAACCTGGTGGGTACTCGCCCCGCACACACACACACACACACACAGCCAGCATGCCTGGGGATGTGCTAGCTGTGAAGGAATGAATCTGGAACCCTGGAGAAAGCTTGTTGATATTTGAACTCGGTCAAAACAAAACCACCTCTCCCTTCAATGCTGTATAATGCTGTGTGGTGTGGTCCGCACCACTTTGATTGGGTTGCCATTGACATAGCCAGGGCTGTTTAACAACACTTTTTTTCAGTACGCACACAGAACAGGCAACTAGTGGATATATATATATATATATATAAAATAAATAAATAAATAAATGTGCAGCTGTGTTTGAGTATTAAAGATTGAATCAGCATATCAGCAGCCTTTGAAGAAGTTGACCAAGATTTATTGAGATGTCAAATTCTGACTTATCTGTTTATCAATGGTTTCAGTATGAGAATAATTGATCACTGATACATAGTATCATCAGTATAGTACGGTAGTTTAGATAAGGATATCGCACTCCATGTCCTTCATCTACATTTGTTATTGTGTAGCCTTGTGCTAACCTTGTATTGCAAGCATAGTTCAGAACTGATTCTGTCATGGGAACACACATGGAAAACAGAAGAAACACTAGAAGTTCCAACATAATGATTGTTCAGTTCCTTACTGTGGTCCAGTATGCATGGTTAGGTGAAAGGGGAATCCTGGGTTAATAATAGACTCCCAGGTACTGTGCATAAAAACAAACCTTATGGAAATTATAGATGAAGTGGAATTAGCTTGTGAAAAGGTATGTTGCTGCCTAATTTATCACTCTGTGTGTACCATACATACGGACACAACACTCACTGCTATGGCCATCTGCTAGTCTGTTCCGATATGCATCCTCTATCTTGAATGTCCCTTTAGATATTCAGAGATACCCCACACTAGCCGGTGAAGGGTACAGTGGTATGTTACAGTATGGTTTGGTTTGGCCAGAGATTACTGGCGATAAAACTGCTAGACTTGTTTTTCTAACACACTCCTGGATTATTTGTTTTTATCTTTTGGCTGCTTCCAGCTATCAAGCCAATTAAATGTTTAAAAAAACAATTTCACAAATAGGCTTTCATACTGTCTTATAGGCTACAATTCAATAGTTTTTGAGTTGTGCCAAATGAAAACGGCATGGTCATAACACCACATTGGATAAATCAGGGTGATTTCCTGTATTTCATGCGCCGCTTACTAAATATATTGTTGTTGTGAGTCCAGCAGTCTTGAGTCAAAATTCTTTTGTATGTTTAAATGGAATTTGTGACTGCAGGAAACTTTTTCATTAACTTTTATCTGAGCGTATAGCAAGCTCTGCAGTGCAGTCTTACTTGGATCTTGGACTCCACAATGAGATATGATAGTGCTTTATTAATGCAATCACACTATACTGCTCACTGACTTCCAATTTCATAGGGAAGGCATGTTTTGAAATTGGTTTGAGTGTTAAACCAATGGTCTTTGTTCCTGGGCAGTTGGGCTGCGAAGCGAGCAAATTGTCGCTTTTCTTTTAAACCCCTGAAAGCACTGATATGAATGAGCAGTGTGCACCAGACTGTCAAAAATGCAGCATTTCCCTCTGTTTTCACAGGAGATTGTGGACAAAGATGGCAATAGCAAGATTCTCTCTTTCACTATCCCCTCTCTGTCCAAACCATCTGTATATCATGAGGTGAGTCTTATCTCTTCTCTCCAACCTTTTGTAGTAGGTATTTTTCTATAACCTCTCTTCCTCTGAGAGATAACTGGCCCAGTGCTAGCAAAGAGCTTTATTCATTCATTTTTGTTTATACAATATTCCAGTCTAGTGGAATGTCTTGTCATGTCTTAATTCTGAGCCTATTTGGAATTAAGTGACTTAAGTCAATTTTGCTACATCACATTTTGACAACCATTAAGCATGATTCATTTCATAACTTACTAGTATATTTGAAAAATGTGTTTTAATTACACTTGAGGTCATTGCAATCGCATGCTCATGTTTTGATTGACACCGTTTCTTCATTGACCATCTCCTGGCTGACAAACCACTTCCAAATGGGTTCCCACTTCCCAGATATGTAAAGTGGAGCAAATATTTGGTTGGAGCTACAAAACAATATCCAAAATAATGATATGGTTTAAAGAAGAATATCCTTCTAACAAGGATATGGCTTTAACCAGGATATGATTTAAACCAGACTAGTGATTACTAGCCCCTTCTCCACTGTGTGTGTGTGCGTTCAGGTTCGTAGAACCTCAGTACATAACCCTGGTCTTCTATAGGCTTTTGATTGTTGACTGGAGCACATTGCTGCTGAGGGTGATATTTATTTCTGTAATTACAAGCTTGAGAGGATCTTCTCTCCCCTCTAAATGCTGACGGAGCATGGAGAAATGAATAGGAGAGTCGGTGTGTATCTTTTTGCCTGCACATGTGTGATTTAGTGTGCTTCCACAGAAGTGTCTTCTGTAAGTGTACAGTGTGTGGAATAAACTAGAGAAACATATCCAGGCAGTGGAATGTTTCTGTGCATCACTCTTATCAGTGATTGTGAGAATTTGCCTATATTCCACTTTGTGGTTTCTGGAATTGTACACACAAACGCACTTTTATCTTCTGCTTAGAGTCCATTTAAAGAGAAACCTCCATTTCATACACAGTCCAAATCTCTGTCCTTATATTGCAGCCTCACTTTCCATTATGATTTCTGGAGTTTCTATCTCACTCGTACATACAAAGTAGTACATACAAAATTAAATAAGCTAAATAAACTAAATGTAAAAGAAATTAGGTTAACTACTTTGTACCTGCATTGTCCTTTTACTAGAAACAAGACACAATTGTTAAAGCCAAAACCAGATTTTGAGTTAAACCTACTGATCAGACTTGTTCTCAGGTCTGGCTCTGGGCGTGTAGCCTTATTGCACCTGCACCTGAGCGAGACAGCTGACATTTCTGTTTTGTTTATTTTTAGCATACAGTTTTCATTATAACCCAGCCTAAGAAGTTGTTTAATCAGCTAAACAAACCCCCAAAACACCCGAGGGGCTGCCAGGAGCTGCTAGGCAAACATTTTCCATGTTTTCAGGCTACACGTAAATAAGGTTTACCTGTCTTCTGTAGCACTTGTGTGTTGCTGTGAAACAGGTCTGAGTGAGGCCAGAGCATTGATGCCTACACTCAGTAATTTGACTATCAGACAAATGAGCCAGGTCAAAACCCAAGGAGGTGGCCTGCTGCCTGTAACCACCATCCAGCAGGGCTTGGCAATGCTCCGCGGTGGCCTTCTACACCAGTAATAATTGAATGCCATGGTAATGAAATGAGAGAACTAATCACAGTAATGCCCCACGTGAGCGACGCAAATCCCCAGATTTGTCGCTGAGCCATTACAAACCTGGGCGGGACCTCTCTGTCAATTTCCCCCTCTGCGCTCTGTTTTTGTTTATACTCCATTAGAAAGGCACAAGGTTATTTCATGTCCATTTATTTTACATGTTTTCCCTTTCCTACTGTTTTCTGCTATTACTTTGCAATGTAAAGCCTAGGTCCTAGCTACAATACACACAATTCTTTTTGTGAATTCACGCATTCCTTGGATGGTCGGATGTCATTCTTCTGCCTACGCCTTTGTGTGCTTTAGTCGGGATGAGGAAACAACATGCGAAGGTGTATTGTGTTTAGGTCAAGGACACCATGGGCAGAAACTAATTGTTACCTGAGACATATTACAAATTAGAGTGGCGTTAGCAGCAGCGTAATATGCAATACGGGCATTTCTACCATTACGTTTCCTTCCATCAACATTCACTTCTGTACGCCATGTTTCTGCGTGTATGACGTCACATCTCGCCAGCTGGCATCTCAGACTTTCACAGTTTGGGGAAACACATTTTTCAGATTCTTCCGACACCAAGTGAATGCAGGATTACAGAAGTGGACTATTTTTGAAATGCGTACAGTACGTATGCAGTATGTCCATCGTGTTTTTGTGTGTCCAGCCCTCCAGCCTGGGCTCCATGGCTCTGACAGAGGGGGCTCTCTGTCAACATGACCTGATCAGGGTGGTCTACAGTGGCATCCATCCTCAAAGAGAGACCTTCACTGCACAGAACAGGTAAGACACAGTAACCCAGGTCTCGTGTTTCAGTATGCCACCAACCCGAAACCTAAACTGAGCTAAAGCATACAAATAAATACTTGTTGTATATTGTCCCTGCGCATGTCATCCATTCAAAAATGCCTTTTATTACGTAAATAAAAAGGGACATATTTGCATCTTTTTACCCTTTTGTAACTCCATTTTTGTCATTGCGAGGGACCGCTTTTACATAATCATAGCACAGCTCTCATGCCTGAAAGCTTTTTTGGCTGCAACATCGTCTCTCTGTTCATGTGGATGAATGATAATCTTAGCATTATAATGAAGCCCGCTGGAAGCTTGCCCCTGCACAGAATACCTTCTTTTATAACACAGAAAGGCAATGCCAATGTGTGCATACACACACACACACACACAGAGTAAAATTAGATGATAATCAACAATAATGATTTGCTCAACAAAGCCGCATGGTGTTGAGGAATACAGCTGTGACTCACAAGTCTACTGCCTGGGGTTTCTTCCTAAGAGAGGAGTGTGGCCCTCAGCTATGATGAAAACAGAGGGCCATAAATATAGAAGCAGTGGTATTCCAGCGGGAGCCAGGCCTCATAGCTTATCTGAAAAATCCATCATGACACGAAAGTCTGTCGGCCATGAGCGATGCTCTCTCTCACAGGGAATATACAGCAGGTTACTCACTAGGTCCTGGCCTTGGTTGTCCAGACACACTCGTATACTGTAGAGATTTACCATGCTTTTACGACTAAAATCTCATTTTTTCTTTTTTTCTCTCTCTCACTTATCCACTTCAATGTGTGATTTGAATGTTGGTGTTAACCTCGAGTCTGGTGTATATGGCACTTTGGAGTCTGATCTTTGAGCTAATGTGCTGTTCTTCCTCCATGACTGCTTTCAGGTTTGAGGTGCTCTGCTTCCTCATGCTGTGCTACAACTCTGCTGTGGTCTACATGCCTCTGTCGTCCTACCAGTCTGTCTGCAGAATGAGCTCCCGGTGAGCAGAAGGATTCTAATCTAAGTTTAAAGAGGAATGAAACCCCTATATACACGTTTTTTTAGATTATACAATATGGTTTTAAATGATTTATTGCTTATTCAAATCATCATCAAAAATAGTTAATAATAATCTAGAATGATGGTTGTATTTGTTGGCCCTGAGACTCCCGAGCCACAAGCCACATGTGAGACACTCCACCCATCTTTTTAATTTGGTGGAGACTGGAGAGGGAGACCTTTCCAGTTTCTTTCCTGCCCCGTTTTAAACGTTTCACTAAACACCATTGGAACAAAACAAAATTCCTGTTTATGTGCGACTGTTTCTACAGCAAAAGTTGTTTATAGCCAGAAACCATTTAAAAAAAAAAAAGAGAGGTTTGAGAACTGCCTTCATGTCTTCCTCATGCAGAAATAAGATCTATTTTAGAGCCATTGTTTATAACGCCAAACAATGGCTTAGATGCTGGTCAGCTGTATACGTGACAACATGGGGGATCAAGTAGGATTTTGCGATGTGAGGGTTAGTGGGTCCGTAGCACAGGGAGGACTCTGCCCTGCTGTGCAGACAAACATGGATCTAAGCGTCCTTCCCTACTGAGGCCGAGCAGACACAGCGCCTGAAGCAAGGCATGTCCAGACAGCAACACACTGTAACCGGGGCGACTGCGGCGCTCCAGAACAATGCTTGGCCTCAAACGATGTTGCAGCGTCACCTGACCAATGTGGATAATGCATGGTTACTGCTGCTGAATGCATATTGCCCTTGATTTGATGATAATGTGGAAGTTTGCTTGTGTAACCGTTAAACTTCCTCGAGCTCGTTGGTTACTGCGTGGTTTGACACAGCCTTAATTGTGTGTGTGTGTGTGTGCGCGCACTCCATTTGGCAGGTTGTGTGTGTGCGGTTTCCCGCGGCAACAGCAGAAGCTATGGAGGGAGCCGTGCAACCGTGTTTTACTTGACCCAGAGTTCATGGTCCAAATGCTGACTGGAGTCTATCACGCCATGTACGTGTCTCTCTCTCTCTCTCTCTCTCTCACTCTCACACACACACACAGTTCACCAGAGGCCATGAAAGAAACGGGAAGTGAAATAAAATGGGCACGAGATAATATTCTACTTTTTATAGCGATGACGTACAGGCTGAATTATTAATATATTTTGTTAATATTGTATCATCTTTATGCATGTATAAATATCTACATGGCTTCAATGCTGACACTGTACATTTGGCTTTGTTTGCAATATATATATATTTTTTTAAGCAAACAAAATCTGGTTTAAAGAAAAACCCTCATACAGTTATGATGCAGTTATGTCAAAAAAGGTTTCCAAAATGTGGGGTCTTTCCAATGGTGTCCCCCCTTCAAAGTCTACGTATGTGTAAGACCTTTTTAGTATTGTATCCAGACATGCAAATAGTCTAAAAGTTTCCAACCTCTACCTAACCATATCGAGCGTAGGCTGAATGACGAAGTGCCTATTTTCGGTGTGAACTTGGGGGGAATCATAGGGGGAAGTTCCTACTTAGACAGCACAGAACACCTGCAATGATCAAACAGTTTGTGGGTTAGTACTAACAAGTGCACTACTTTATTTCTGCTTGTGAAGTCCCACATCAGAGCATCTACCCACAAAATACCTCACCTCTGCACCAATCGTAACTAGCTTAAACGTGTACATTCAGCCATGATAAAGGATATGTGAAGGGCAGGCAAACCCAACAAACACACACACAGATGAACACTGAGGGCATTCTGGGATTTAAGTTAATAGTCCCTAAAGCCTTGTGCTACTACATAATTATGTGAGGTGAAGACCTGAGTAAGAGAACAAGATCTGACGGACTTTCTTGTTTTTGTTTCAGTATTTAAACTTGGTCTCTTCTGACTTTGAATTTCTGGTCACACTGCTCCATTATAACGTCTGTTTGTCAATGTTCTATTTGTTGTGGTAGCAAGTTCTCTGGTGTGCTCATAGAACTATATATAATAACTGTAACCAACCGTTTACTATAATCAAAAATTCTATGAAATTCTTCAAAATATTACCTGGTGAATAGGCTCCTCTATGTTTATGGTACATTAACCACATATGACAGTACTAGCACTGGTCTGTGTGTTGTGAAACAATAAAATAACACTTTATATAACTTAAAACAAAAACAAGCATCTTTGTAATCCATTCTCTAGATGGCTGGATAGTTAGTTAGTTAGTAGCAGCACGGAGGTACGCAGCCTATACAGTACGTAACGCGACGCTGAGCTGCGTGGCTCTTATTTAAAAATCGCTTGCTAAGAAGCGGCCTCTCTTATTGGCTGATTATAGACGATAGTTTTTAATATATTTCTATAATTTCAAGGCAGTGATGGACGTTATGTATTATAAGATTATGTCAGAAAGCGTATCTTATATATTGTGGAAACATGTTTCTGCCACCCACCAATTAGCGGAGTTTAACAGCTTTAGATTTGCATCACTCACTTTTGGCACCCGATCGCGATATGGCGGCCCCCATAGGTTGCTTCAAGTCATAGTATAGCGTTGACCCCCTGATGATAATAACGGGTGTACTGGCTGAGGTAGTGTAGTATGTGCAGAATTCAAATAATTCCTATTATGTTTTCCATCGTAGTTGTACTGCTCCTTTTAATCTACCTTTTACTGAATAGGCGACATCATTGCATAATTACTGTTAAACAATGCTTGACTCATGCACGAAAACCGCCCGTGTCTTGGAATAAAACCATCCGTGTCTTGGAATAAAATATATCTTTAAAATAACAGGCTTGTGTCAGGGTTAGAGTATCTATCTTAACGTCTAGACAAGTCAGTGACATTACCTATTATCAACTAGCGTTATCCATGCTATTTATTTAATTTTAGAATTAATTTAGGTTTATTCATGCTTTCCCTTTTTCTAGATTTAATTTCTGTAAATCAATTTCTATAGGTTTTAAGCAGCTGTATACATGGACGTGCTCCTGTTCTTTTTGTAACAAGTAAATGCTTGTGAGACAAGTCTGTGTTTGTAACACCTGGTCTTTTAATAATAGACTACGGTTTGTTGCTCATCATGGCACCTTATCTGACTCTTCTGTTTACTCAAGGTGGGCTCACATGTCGTGTGTGTGATTTCTGTTGTGTAGCTACAATGGAGAATGGGAGATGGGCAGGGAAGCGTTGGAGGACATCATGTACAGAGCCCAGCTGGAGCTCTATTCCCAGCCTCTTCTGGTAAGACCTGTTTGCAGCCTCCCGGGCTGTATACAGTACACGTCTAAGTTTACTAAACACTTCTTCACCACTTCTTTCCTTTGATCCCAGGCAGATGAAAGCATACAACCCCACAAATAATATTTAGGTTTCTGAATACATAACATTATGAGCTTAGGGATGCTTGGGTAATTACTGGTGTATAAAAGTTGTATTAACATTTAATAAGTTGCTCTGTGTGTGTGTGTGTGTGTGTGTGTCAGCTGGGAAATGCCATGAGGAACTCTCTGCCGGAGAGCGCCCCCACGGAGCCGCAGGGGCGCAAAGTACTGCAGGTGGAGGTGACACCCACTGTCAGCCGCATCTCCATGTCGGCCATCACCACCGCTTCCATACGGCGCCACCGCTGGCGGAGAGAGGGTAAGGCAGCTGCCCCGAGTGGCAGCCAACGTCACACCAGCCCGACAGGAAACTTTTTTCAAAACTCAATTAAACTTAGCCTGAATTTAGCATTTCCAGAATTGAGAAAAAAACAAACATTTTCAATCTATTCTGTAAAAATAATGAATATACTACTGCTGCTTTTAATTTATTTTTTAAATGTATTCTTGTTTTGAAAGGGAATTTACCTGCTCTTAATATGTGTATTTCTACACTGCAGATCAAGAAATGTTTCTCTGTTTTTTGTTTGGTTTAATCCGCTATTTCATTGTAGTAGCGCCCAAGGATATCCTTATCAGGGTTACAGTGTTGATGAACATTTTAGCTTTGTCAGCTTATTCCACCCTGCCTTCCCCACCTGCAAATATTTGTAAGGCTTTATAGTAAGAGGAAACTCTTAATGGCTGCATTGTTTCATATCATGTAGCTTCATAGTAAGTGTCACGCCTGTATCTGTGAACACATAGTTTCTCTTTCGGAGTATTGATGCAAACAGCTCTCCAATTAAGTTGCTTGCTTTGTGTCATCTGTTGTGTGCTGCGCTGCTTACCACCATAGGAATTCTGTGGTTGCCAGGCTTAAGATATTCTAGACAAATGGTTCCTGTAGATCCAGTTATTGAGCACAGTTTACTTAAAATATCCTGAGGATTAGTTTACCTACAGTACTCTAAACAACCCAAGTGTTTTTCTGTTCTACTACCACAGTTAAGCATTCGCTATTTGTCGAGTGCTCTTAAGATTGGCATCACCGTAGAACCAAAACGTATTGCCTTTTCAGTGTTGCCTTTTTAGAGTGAAGTGAGCAGAGGGCCCAGTGGTAGCTTCTTCCATGATGTGGCTCCGGCGGGGCCTCGACTGGCTGGCACTAAAAGGAGCATGTATGCCTCGTGTGTGTGTCGTTGACTCCCAGATTGTTTTGACTTCTCAAGCGATGCAGAGTCGAGCCTCACCGGCACTCCGGCTAGCCACGTCCCGCAGGAACCGCCGGTCAAATCGGAGAGAGGAGGGCGGGCTCACGGCGGCAGAAGAAGCGGAAATGGCGGCGCCGTAGTACCCATGGCTCACAAGGGTAGGGGGGGACTGGGGAGGCAGATTCCCCCCAAACCCCATTTCACTGAGGAGCGCCCTCACTAGCGTGCTTGGGAGGATGCTAACAGAATGCTGAAGCTGCTCCCCTTCCCCAGAGTACACTAGCTCTCCCTGTCCGAGCCCCTGCTCCACCCAGACCACCCAGCGCTGCTGTCCTCTCCAGCGAAGAGTCCTCCTGTCTTGGGTTCACCCGCCGGATTCGCGGCTTATGGCCAGTTTATGCATGGGCCGCCCCCCACCCCGTTTTCCGTGCCGTTTCTTCTCTTTGACCTCGCCGCGTCTAGCTGAGAGCGCCGCCGTCGTCACTCACTGAGCATGTGCAGTACGGAGCCTGCAGCTTTTCTGGGCTACTTGTGTACAAGTAGGTGATGGACTGCTGATCGCTTCGTCTTGTCTTGGTTTTTCTGGGTTGGTTGGTTGGTGTTTTTGTTTTGACCAGGCCAATTGTGTCGGTTTAAAGGATGTAGCTGAGCTGTCTAAAGCTCTTGCTCTTCCTCTAGTGCCCCTGGTGGTAATTGACGGTGCCACACAGATATTCTTAGGCCAGTAACCTCCCACCTGCTATACCCACTCTAATGAAAAAGACCATTCCCATTCTTTCAGTCCAGCAGCTTGTTTGTATGCTACTTTTATGCTGAATCATGTTTTCCATTTAGTTTAGCAGCAAGCTCAGTGAGTGAGAAATAAACCATTCTGAAACCTCCATGCTAGGGCTGGGCGATATGGACCAAAAATCTTATCCCGGTATATTTAGCTGAATACCGGCACACAATATAAATAGGTATTTTCTACAAAGTGGGCTAAATGCCCAGTTGAATTTTGAAGCCAAATGTGAGATGTCACAAACACTTATATTAAAAGACTAATCAAAATAAAACTCTCTTGCTTAACCCTCGTAATGTACTCCGGGTCAGAATGACCCAAATCACTAGCTTTTGTGGCAGATAGAAGGCGCTAAAC
>JAODUG010090401.1:0-12010 GCA_027564795.1 Aphredoderus sayanus
ATCATATGTGTGTGTAAGCTGTAGAATTAGGTTTAGCACCTTCTATCTGCCACAAAGAGGTAGTGATTTGGGTCATTCTGACCCAGAGGACATTACGAGGGTTACGGTCTAATGGTCTGAAACTGCCATGAAATCCCTTTGTTTTAGCAAAATATTCACCATAATTCTTATAGCATTCCAACACAGAGCTCACATACAACTGCACAGCAAATGTACTTTCATGCCATGTTGTATGTTTAGGAGGCCATGTATTCCCTTACCTCCACCCCCTGTGGCACAATTCCACACTATGCCTTTAATGTTTTGTAAACCACACAGGGTTGGGCAGATGTTTGCGTGTGAAGGGAGGTGAATGAAATAGGTCAGTAGCTTGAAAACGGTGTAAATTTCTTGGATAAGGTTTGGCAACAGTCCATTAAATCTTTGTGGGTCACAAGATAAAATGGTCCTTAGAGAAGTTTGAAAGCTGCTGCATTAACGCAAAGCAAATTCTAAAGCCCTTTTCACATGCTGCCAGACACACACACAGCACTGAATTATGGTATGGTGAATGGATATTTTGGCACATAAACAAGCACTCAAAACAAATCCATCCACAAAATTAGCTTGGCTCTACTGTCTCTTCATGGGGCTAAAATGGGAGTTAATTGTCTTCATGATGGTGTCAGGTGGCAGAATTGATCAACGTTAAATCATTCCCTGTGACATTCCCTCTTGAGAAGGAGAGACAAACCGCGTGAAAAACGGTACTCTGTTTACGTGACATTTGACAAGGCGAAAGGACGCCCTTCGATTGTTTGTGCCCTGTTGGAATCACAAAATCAATAAACCAGCCTTGTTCTGAACTTTTGATACTGATCAACCTTCCCATTAAAGTGTATGGCATTTCACAGATGAACCAGTGCCACTAACAAAAGCACATAGAAGATCATTAGTTGTATTTTGATGCGATCACATTTTTTTTAAATATTTCAGTTCATATCTGTCTAGTTCACCTACAGCAGCATTTCTCAATCCTAGTCCTGGAGTACAATAGCCTCGCGAGACCGTCATGATCTCACGAGCTTGTTTGACTTTGCAGCAAGAATCAGTCTGGAGAGACAAGCAATCCTTTCAATTATGTCTGGTACTGTATATATAACGTAACCAATCAGTTTCATATTGGTAGCTACGGACGTGGTTTAGGTGCGACTCGAAAATAACAATGGCGTTTCCTACAGATAGACAGATGCTTCATCCAATCATCTACTAAGTATTTTTTACAAGCACAGAACGTGCTTGTAACAACCATCTGGTGTATCAGGTCAGGAGTAAAACTGTCTTGCATGTTTTAGATATCTCCTTTCTCCAATACGCCTGATTCAAATGAATGGGTCATTTTCAGGCTTTTTGCAAAGATTGATAGATTGAACCATTCATTTGAATCAGGTGTGTTGGAACAGTGAGACATCTAAAACATGCAGGGTAATGGTCCTACAGTAAACCACTCACGTTAAGTACAGTAGTTTGTGATCACTTTAAAAAAAAGCGTGTGGGCCAATGGGGTTGCCTATTGAATATGTACAGTATATCTTCACAGGTGAACCACTGCTGTCCGATATTAAATACCTCACCTGTGACCTGCTTGATGTACATTCTCAAATGTTCAACCACAAACACCAGATTCACAATGGCAAAACCTGTTGTATTATAGCACTGTTGTATCATCTCAATTAGCTGAACATTGCAGCACAAACGTATTTACAATACAACACACTGAGAGTTTGCAACGGATCTGCAGCTTGTGACTGCAGGACAAAGCACGCCTTAGCAACACCTGTCTGCTCAAGTAGCCAAGAAATGACAGTGGAGTTTTGGAGTTTACGCTTGCATTGCATTAGTAACAGTGATTTAACACGGCAAGCAATACTCCACAGGCCAAGCTGTAGCAATAGACACATACTGTACTCTCATACAAAGATGACAAAAAAATGAGTTTATCCAATGATGTGAAATCTGAGGTAAAGACTGCAGAGATGTTACCATCTGCTCTGCTTTACTCTTAGCCTGGTAAGAAAAATGGTGCATTAAGCACCATTTGTTTACACCTGTAATGAGAAGAAAACTGTGTATTGATTTGCGTTTGTGTGATGAATGCATCACAGTTTTAAGGGGGAGAATAAAAGCAAAGCAGCTGTATGTTGGTATTGTGTATATGCAGATAGGACTCACTCACTATATATGTGTGAAACACCTCTGTGCAGAGGGGGAGGTGAAGAGAGCCATGTGAGCCACTCAGGTGTGGGAGGAGCATGCACAGCCATGAGGGAGGTTCAAACCAATACAACAAGGTTATTATAATGTTGAATGTCAACGCGTAAGGCACATGCTTATAAAAGTGTTTCTTATTCAAGCTACATTTTTGAGAATCATATGGACAAAATATAAATAATAAACTAAACTATATTAAATTAAAATATTGAGACCCAACACGTCATTGTTAACTTAATCAGTAAAATTTGTGCATGTTAAACCCTCAGCTCCTTTCCTCTCTCTATTTGACTACCAATACAGAATGAAATGACAAATGCTTGGGTACTGTAATCCCCACACCTGCTAAGGTGAGACCAAACATCTTTATTTCATACAGTCAGATTGTGCAGATTGTTTGGAGGAAAGAGGGCCATCATGCTCAGAATATGCTGCCCTATATGAAAATGACCTGTGTAATAACAGCATGACCTCAAGTGGAGCTATGGACATACAGAATGGGTCTCGTTGATCTCCAGGTAAACAAGCAGGTACAATATTGCAGAGTGAGGACCTAGCATTGTGCAATGGCTCCCTGACATTCCTCATTCATCATGTTGATTGGAAAGATCAATTCACATTTGCGGTTTCCTTGGCACCCTCTCCGGCACATTTCATGGCTGTTTTGTATGGCAAACCTTCATGTTCTCCATTTATAATATGTCTACCACACAGACAATGCAGTGCAATAAACAGGCTTGCAGTCCAATAAAAAACTGCTGTAACTGTCTCCCAATTTCAAGGTACGCTAAAGGAAAGATTTTTTTAAACCTGGGTTGTTGTGGGGTTCATGACTGAGGCTGCAGTACCTCTCAGACTGTTTAGAGGGCAGCGTAGCTCTGTGCAGGAGAGCGACTCCACCAATGGTTATGGGAAAGATTGGTTTCCTTGCATTCTCCCCTCATTAGGGTCCATGCAGTGCTTGAATTACTCTCTACATCTATCCATTAAAATCGCTCTTTCTGTGTATTGCTCTCATTATATACTAGTAGGCCGAGTTGCAGGATGAAGCCAAAGTAAAGGCCCTTCTATTCCAGTTTACATTTTGCTTCAACTCTTTGCCACAATGTTTTTCTCTGGTTGATTTGTTTGAGTAAAATGGTATATTCATGGTACTCGGGTTAATTTGGATGAATCAGTCAAGGCCGACACAGTGAGCAGATTTCAATTCTATTTTCACTTTCACCGTTGTTACTTCCCATGCTGTTTTGGTAAAATACTAACCTGACATTCCAGATTGATTGTTGTTCACAAGGCCATCTGGGGAGCAGTCCATAGGAACTGTTTGTTTAGGGCGGTTTCTTTCATAAACATCTTGTCAGTTTATTGGATAAACCATTTGTCTGTCACCGTAACTTCAACCACTCAAACCAATATGACATCGTAGGAAATAAAATATTTGCCGCAACCAGTTGGGAGTAGAGCGAAAACATATTTTCCATCTATAAAAGCCTTCAATGCTGTTTGTTCTATTTTCAATGAAGACATAGTCTTCAGTTGAGATAAAAATGATGATATAGCATCATCTATGTTAAGCTTTTGTTATTTTCAAGTTTCCAAATTGCTTTCTCTGTCGTCACACCTAAACCACGCCCGTAGAAATAACAATGACACTGATTTGAAATGCTACTCGGACTACAGTCGCAATGATCCCTAGCCTTTCTAGGCTGATTCTCCCGGCGAAATTAAATTGAAGCTCGCGAGATCAGGATGGTCTCGTAAGGCTTGTAAAATATTGGCATCTAGCTCTTTATTCACGTGCAAATGTTATGACAGCTTGTTAGCTGATTCATTGGGCACTTACAGAAGCTGAGTGAACTCAAGTTCATGTCTCTGAGCTCTGACCTTGTCCACTAGGCTTTGGTTTGTCAAGGAGACTTAATTGGAAACGGTGACAAATAATTCAAAGGATGAAGGGGAACAAGTGCTCTGACCTGTTTACCTTTGTCCAGGAACTCTCTGCAATCTTTGAACCCAAAGTCCTGTGGCCTGAAGGTTCATATTGAAGGATTACTTTTGTCAGTTCAATATCCCATTTTAATTTAAATCATCCACTAATATACAATTTAAATGAAATAATCTCGCTAATATAATAAAAGCTAAAGCCTACAAATATTTGGGGGCTGGTTCAAACTGCTTAAAGTCAGATAAGGAAGCTCTCCTTTGAGTTGTCTTGGCTATTACAATTCAGACATGGTCTTTTAGATGTGCACACTAATGTTGTGGGTGTACAATACATTAGCACAAGAAAGGGTTTATTCAAAACCATGGATTTTTTTGTATTTCCTATCACACCCATCATGCATTTGCATTAGCAAGGGTTTATTCAAAACCTTGGCTTTTTGTACTTTTGTACTTCCCAGTGGAGAAATGTCAGTTTAGCGAATCTGCACTGAAACTCCATGTTTAGTGGTCAATAAGCTATTCATGCTTATATCTAAAATGAAATGTTTTCACATATTACTTGTTTAGATACGATCACCAGTTAGCCTATAACATAATAACCATAACTACTGACTTATACAATTATGTCTTTATAACATACTATACTGATAATGTGTATACAAAACTGAAAGAAATCTATAGTCTATTAGACTATTTTATACTGTCAATACTAAACGGAAATAAAGCAGAGGCCTACTTCATGTCAAACGAAGAGCATGAGTACTTAATGTTTAGGTATGGAAGATAGTGTACAGGGTTGAGGTTTTAAAAGTAAAAAAATGCAATATTGCTTTAAGTCAGGGACAGCATTGGTATGTGGTAAACAAATCACATACAAAATGTGGGTAGGATTGGGACAGTACAAAAGCAGCAAACCAGAAAAAGACAAAAACAGATGGACACAAATCTCCCCACATTTGAACCACTTCTGTCATTTTTCATCTAGTGGCTAACATATAATGGCTGGCCTCAACCTTAAACTTAACTTCTCTCTGATGTATTGAGGTTCTAATTGTGGCAGGATATTGTACTGGCAATCTCCCTTCAGGAGAGTGAACAAAAGGCTTGCCTCTCCTCCTTCCACACCTCCATCACTGTTGATAATCAACAGAAGGACAGAGCTGTCAGCTGTTGAAAGAGGAGAGATGAATGACACTGCTCCCAAAGGGTCCATCTGAATTTTGACAGGCAGGTTTCACAAGCCTTAGCCCCTGTGATTGTGCCAAGAAGTCTTTTCTTTACACAGCACAACACTTACTATAAAAACTTCCTATTAAAAGCTGATGCTAGCCTTTATAGCCTAAAGTCTTTGAGAGGCTATTGGTGACAGTGTGCAATGCTACTGTACAGTAGTTAAGGAAGCATGCCTGTTTCAATTTGTCAATGGAGTAGTCCTACTGAACAAAGCTGAAGTTATAGTCAGAAGTCCACTATTGACCTTAGATAGAAGATAGATCAGGCTATAGATTAATCTTTTCACTTTAGGTATCTTTAGCAACACCTACAGTAGTAAAGAGGCAAGTAGTCAATTCTAAATCAAATGTTGATTTCAGGACAGTGGGGTCTATTTATTTGTATTGCTTAGTTTTAGTTCTGCCAGACTTCTGTGGTGTATTACACACTGCTGATGTCTAATCTATATCATGTAATATGTACAGATTTTCATGAATCTTGAAATTCCTTAATAACTGTATTAACTTAATCAGTGAAAAATAACAAAAATGATATTTTTGGATATTCTATTTATATAAATATATCTAAGGATCGTCACTTTAAACGACCTCACAAATTCATTGGATTAACATGAACAAACTCACCATGATGCCTTGAATGGACTGCAGAAATCCTAGCCTTGAATGGACACATGCTTTAGAACAATCCTGGTTTGGACAGTATATATTGATGTGGAAGACTTCTCTCTTGTGTCTGATGTCCTATGCTTGGAACCAAGATGAGGATCTTGTTAATACCTTGGTAAACTTTGGAATGGCACATACACCTGCTTGTCATGGAAGATCACCATATTCTGGGCAAACAAACTAAGCTGCCTGTGGATCCCATAATCCAGTAATATTACAAATTAATAGGACTCCTCACAATGGTGCCACTGTAAGGATTATTCTTCTTTGCTGCATTTTTTCCTTCTATAAAGGTCCTTATTTAAAGACCTTCCCTGCAAACATATATTGTCTAATTTGATGGTTGAAATTGTTGAGCATTCTTGAAATATTTCAGACTTAAGGCTTATAGCCAACAACAAGCACATACTGGTATTATAACTATCATTATCTTACCTTGCTAAATACTTAGAATAACCTACTTATGAAATGAAAAATAAAAATATGTTGCTGTCCGTCCACAACTCAAAGTCACAATTGGAAATAAATAAGCATAGTAATTTTTGTTGTAGACTATCCAAATCTAACCAATCAGAATTCTGCAGGTCTAAATGTGCTTCACTCCAATGCCAAATTTTGATTGAATTCTCCCTGACTATTTCCCTTGATCTAGTATAATTGACACATTTTTGACAAACCAAGTTTTAACATATGATCAGGGCAGGGGGTCACAAATGCCAACTGGTTTGATGGTAGATGGGGGTAAGTTGATTGTGAATTTCTCAGCTGTGTCAGATGGACTGTGCGAGTTTGTGATGGAATTGCTTTTCGTCAATAAATGAAGGAGGAATATTTTTTTCGTTACTAGAGATGGTCTAGTAACGCGAGTACTTTCTGTGCTGTTCACTGATTACATAACCGCTATGTATGTGTGAGGCGCGTGTTGTTTTGTGCAGTGCAGACTGTGTATACATACTGTATGTAAAATTTGTGTTTTCCAGCATTTTCTACTGCTATACTTTTTTCTTGAAGTTTTTAAACATAAATGTTCTGCTATACTGGGAACAACAGTACGTGCATCCACGTACTGTATAGCTGCATGTTATTCATACTGAACAGAGATTAAATGAACTGAAATGAAAGCTTTGAGCAGGTGGCAATGAAGCCTTAGGTGTTTGTGGTGGATATGTTCATCAATTACATTGCTTTTCTACACTGGGATCATCAATGGCTTTTTGCTAACATGTAATATCATGTACAGTATGCACTGATGTGTGCCAGGTCAATCTTTATGCGGTTGTCTGTGCATTCTGTGTGCATGGTGTCCCTTTTAAATCCAAGCCCATGCGTGTGTGTGTCTGTACAATACTGTGTATGTGGGTGTGCTTACAATACATTATGTGCACTGTACATAAACTCAATCCTGGTCCAACTTGGACATTCATTTTTATATTAAAAGTTAAATATATCAAAAATCCATTTAGTTGAACCATGGAAACATCTACATTGATGAGCTGCAGTGGTGTAAGAAGGACAATTGCCATTTTCTAAACAGGTATAGGTATAAATGATATGTTTATACTTTCGGCTACCGCACTACAAAGAAAGTACATATATGATTGTTACTCATTGACATTTTTTATAATAAATAAATAAAGAAAACCTTAGTAGCCAATATGTTTGTCCCTCTGCTTGAGTTCACGTTGGCTCTTCAAGATAAAAATTTTTGTCCTTTGCTTACCCAAGCCAACAGAAACATACAGTACAGACATTCAGTCTAAACTCTTATAATGAATGTTGGTGTCTGTGTCAAAATTGTAGTTTGAAGTGACATATACTGTAAATCCATTTCGGGAAGGGTGAGACTCCACAGACACTGCTGGTGTAGTATCTCTATCGTATCATTATAATGTATCTCCTTAACCAAATGTGCAAATTGGACATTGTACACAAGCAAGCACTGTGATACAGGGTAGTGGGTGCATTATACAATCTCTATGATTAACTTGTTGTCCTTGTGTTAGGTTAGAATTAATGCCTTCTATCTCCCATAAAGAGGTAGTATCTTGGGTCAGTTTGATCCGGAGGACAAGGAGGTTTAACACTCCTGTTGCCCTTCTTACATCTTATTATGCCACCAGACGGTGCCACCTGATTGTGTCGTTCCTTTTATTGTCATTGCTGTGTGTATTTATTTATTTATTCATTATTTATTTATGTATTTGTGTTGTTCGTTTGGTGCCTTTTAACCCTCCTGGGTTTCAAACACACTACCTTGTTGTGCTAACAGTGTACTAAATGTAAGTCGCTTTGGATAAAAGTGTCTACCAAATGCAGTAAATGTAAATGTATAACAAAACTGATATGGACTTTCTGGAAAGAACACATGGCTGTCTGGGAAATTTTCAAACAATTTGCCAAGCCATTTCAGCCTGCTAATGTGCATGTATTAGCACATGCTCACATGTGCATGTACAATTAGTTTTAATCATAGTCTCAGCTCAGATCACACTGTTTCTCTGTGGGTTTGCACCTATTCTGAAACTTGTTCAGTGATAAGTACTAGTTTTGCCTAACACTTAGTCGTTTGTGGTGGACTGAAAAAGAAACACCTATTCTAGATTAGAACAACATTTTTCAACAAGAGATAATGAACTCTTTACTGTGCTATACACCTACTATTTTATATGTGTGCTACTGAATTTGGATTGGTCTAGGATTTATTAGTGTCTCAAACACAATGGGCAAGAAAAAATGTTTTCCCAGTCAGTGAATGATTACATTTAGCCACACCTCTGTGCCTGGTTGCGAAAGGAATTAGTGCTAGAACATTAACATTTTGCTTCTCATATACCCCCTGAGAATGATATTTAACGTCCCCTGTGATAATTCTGCACACAAACATAGCATCTAACCAGGGTATTAGTGCTTATCATGCATATGTAATTACGAACCAGAATCAAATTTCTCTCGGTGATGCTAATTGGCTTTGTCACTTGAATGAGAGCTGACTAATGTTTCCCCTTCCTTACTGACAGTCTGTCTAACCCACCCCGAGACATGCTGCGGTGCTTAGCATTGCAAAAAAACAATACTCAGAAGGAAAGATAGCAAAGCTAAGGGGCTCCTGTGTATCTTCAAAGTGAACAATATCTAAGTATGCATATTTCTTCCCCGGAGCAACGTGTGTCCTCTGCTTGTTGTTTTTGTGACAGTTTGCAAAAGTGTGAAAGGCATAATCGCGCTGCAGTGTGCCATTTTTTTATTACCGAGGTTCGGTGAGTCAAACTCAAAGCATTTCGCCTGATACTTAGCACTAAATCCCCGAACTCAGTAAAACAAAAAAGCATTTGGGATAGATGAAATCCAATCCTTCAGCAATAAATACACCATCCTCCCCATACCTCTCTCTCTCCTCAACCATGAGCAAATAACCATTAATCATGGGTCTAGTATCTCAGTGCAGTGCATCATAAACTGGATTCAAGCATGTGCCCATGAAATGGGTTTTAATCATATGTGTGAAGTTAATACATCTGTGTACACAGGTGGCTAGTGTACCATGTGTGTGTGTATGTGTGCACATTTGTGTTGGTGTTCTGCATACAGTATATGCAGTAATAAGGTACCTTATACACAGACAAAGACATTTTAGACATAAGCAAATACAAAAATAAGGTTTTAGCAAGAGAAGCGTAGGCAGGAATGTTCACAATGGGTTAGATCTGCTAATCCATCACTGAGCACAGGCCAAGACAGTAATTCTGGTCATGATCCATTTCAAGAGGAATAATTATGCTGCAAATGCAATTTATTCCCCGTCCTTGCATCCTCCTCTGAGGATAAAGGCTCACGCAAGCCAATGGGCTTGTTGCTACATGTTGCACATATCAAATACACTACATTAATTGGGTTAAGAGCAGAGGACTTTACCTGTAACCATACAGTATTCAATATACTGTACATAAAATAGCAGATAGCAAAACACTAATGGGTTAAAAGAGCGTGTTATAAGTTTTTCATTTTGTTATATCACTGTAATTAAAGGAATTGTACATGTCCTGAATAATTACTTTAATGTATTTAATAAAAAACTGTGTACAATATGGTTACAGTATATTCACTTTATGAATACATGATGCACTAGTCTTTTTGAAATGTATTTGCTTCAAGTGTCGGATTCTTTATCCATTCCTTTGTTCTGGGAGCTCGGACCAAAACTCTTCAATTTTTTACACTTAACACCCCCCCCCCCACATCAAACCTTTGTGAGAAATGAGCGCATTATGTAACTTTGGAATATCTTGGGTAATTGCTTTTTGAAAGCTCACTCTATTTTCTTTCAGTTGTAGATAAACGTGTGTAATGGGCTTATTTTTTTTAAACTGCATGACCTAAGCTTTGTGACCTTCAACTGCGGCTTTCATTAGTGAACTACAAAGGGCACAGACATCCCTATGGGCTAGATGGCCACCAGGGTTCTCATGTACACTGGCAAAAGAGCTGTCTGTACCAGGCCTACAGGAGAACAGCACTGTGCTAATACTCACATTAGTTGAGGAAGTGATGCTCTGCCCTGATGTCTGTGCATCCATACAGCTGTTTGTACATGCATGCATTGTACTAGTAAGCATTGCTAGGTCGGTAATGCAATTCCCATTGCAATTTACAGCTTCAGCACGTTCATTACCATTGCAATTATACTGTTGATGTGTATAGAAAGCATGAGTAAATGAATTAGGAGGGAGCACATTTACTGAGTAGGGGTGGATGCTGGGAATCTAAGGAGCCTCTAAACCTTTTAATGAGCAAGAAATTTTGCTGAAGATAGGGGTCTGGTAATGGCTGTTAATGAAGTTTTGGACTTGATTATAGGATAGCACACACACATGTAGTAAAGGCCTTGCCTGAGTGCTGCCATTACCATTTCTGTTTTTAGATTATTAAGGCATCTGTCTGATCTGATTATCATCAGCATCATGTAAAATTGTAGTGCCTAATTAATACTTTTCAACATTATTATAGCAGCAAACAACTATTTTATATGTAAAGATATAGTGGACTAATGGCTTCCTGAGCATAGAATGACCACAGTCCTTCTCTGTGTGTTATAATCATAGAACTCTATATGATGGCTATAATCCAAGCTCCATTGTTCTTTGCCGAGTCAGCTGCGGGTGCCTGTTAGTGCACGTGACCCATGTCAAGTCAAATGTATTTATATAGCCCTTAATCACATTACAGTCTAAAAAGGCTTTACAAGTCCAAATTTAACATGAAAACAAACGACACCCACTTAACCTGCCCCTTCATTCGGGCAAGATAAAACTACCATAAAAACACCATGAGTAAAAAAGAGATGAACCCTTGAGAAGGGATCATAGAGGGAGGAACCTACTCTTCCAGGACGGTTAGGATGCAATAGGTGTTGATAGGGCAACATGAATAAGCAATTATACATTGAACGTAATGTATCACATTGTGCAGAAATTAAGGACTAAAACAATGGTTATCAATGAAATACATTTTTATAAGTTAATACATTATAATTGGTCTGTCAAATGTAATATTGACAGATGCAACAGGAGGATTTTGTCCTTGTCCTAGTCACGACAAGGTCCGCTCCCCATCCATTGGGTGTACATATAGAATAGCACAGGAGGAACCCATTTATGCCCCCCTCGTGATGTCCTTAAAAATATCGCATTTGGCCACACGGCGGTGCCATCTGATTGTGTATGATTTCTGTGTTTTTCAATTGGCATTGCTATGTGTATTTATTTATTTATTTATTATTTCTTTATGAATTTATGTCTTTTTTTGTGCCTTTTGACCCTCCTGTTGTCCTCGAGTTTCAAACATACACCTTGTTGTTCCAGCAGTGCACATCATATGTGTGTGTAAGCTGTAGAATTAGGTTTAGCGCCTTCTATCTGCCA
>JAODUG010090434.1:0-12006 GCA_027564795.1 Aphredoderus sayanus
CTTCATTGACACGCTGGGTGTGCTGCTTGTCCTTATATTTCTGTTTGGTGCAGAAACATTTGCTTTGTCTACTAGCTACTTGTTCCTTATTAACTGCTTGGACTGTATTTAGGACTGTATAGCAAATCAAAATAAAGTGTGCCAACTGTATATAGCAGTAGAACAAAGGGGTAACTGGCAAGATGGCAAAAACGTTTATTTAATCCGAGACAGTCAAGCATGGAGGCAGGAGGGTTGTCACACAGATAGAGGGCGCCAAATCTATTTCTACAGCTCACACAGACATGTGACGTCTATGTGAGCCATTAAAATATAAGCAGGTGGCGCCATCTGCTGGTGCAAACGAGGTAGTGCCGTCCGTATCCAGGCAGTGACCTCTGACCTTCTCCCCCCAGACTCCAGCTCCTCCCCCTGCTCCAGCTCGCCCAACTCCCCGGTGCCCCAGGCCCGGCCCAGCTCCCTGCAGGTCCTGGGTCGCTTCGGGAAGGCGGGTCGCTGTAAGTCCACGGGGGGGGGCATCCCGCCCTCTCCGCTGGCCTGCGTCCCCCCCCCGGCCACGCCCCCGTCGCCCAGGGCCGCCGGCAACGCCGCCGCCGGTCCCGGGACAGGTCATCGCCCCGGCAACGCCCCGGGGGGGCGATGGGGGGAGTCCACGCCCCCCCGCTCCCCGCTGCTCAAGCGCGTCCAGTCGGCCGAGAAGCTCTGCTGCTGCCACGGCGACCGGAAGGGCTACGCCGCCGCCCGGCGCCACACCGTGGAGGCGCCGCTGTCCGAGGGGGAGGGGGGGGAGGAGGAGGAGGGGGGGGCCGAGGGCGTGGCCGGCGGCTTCGTGTGCGTGGGCGAGCACGGCCGCCGCGGCCTGTACGTGACGGGGGGGCGGAGCCACCGGGAGCCTCTCCCCCTGCCCGCACCCCCCCCTCCCTCCGCCGCGTCCCTGCGCTCCGCCCGGAGGCTGGTCCTGGCCGAGCGCAGGGACTCCTTCAAGAAGCAGGAGGCCGTGCAGGAGGTCGCCGTCGACGACCCGGAGGGGGAGGAGGGGCCGGCGCGGGACCCCCCCGCCGCCGTCGTCGGGAAGACGCACGGCGTCTCCTGGGACGCCCCGACAGCAGGGGGGTCCCGGGCGAGAGACGGGCTGTAGAGGTCACTTCCCCTCTCCTCACGCTCATTCACTCAAAGGTCTTGCATGTCCAAAGGACTGTGCCCGGGAGCTTCCAAGGCAACTCCCTAGTGGAAGGAAACATGTAGAGATCTGTTTGCATTCTCACACTGTTAACATAATTACTGCCAAACAATGTTTACTTTACACTCTGCTCCTCTTAATTTCAAATCACTGTGGCGGGAACCAGACCGCTTTAAATGAAAACACACGCCTATTTATTTTTTTACGCTCGTCTAACTTGTTTTAGTTTTTGGGTAGCGGACATTGCCTTGATGCTTCGGCTCGTCTTATTTCAGGTACCAACTGTGAAGCGTCTGTTTCACAGAACAAGGTGGGCTTCACCATCCAACAAGAGGAGGGAACAACATTGTCATTGTCTTTCTATTGAAGCGGTCTCACGGTTACGTCTCTGCATGTTCAATATGCAACTTTCACCCAGAAGGACCGTGTGTAGTCTCCATTAAATACTGTACAGCCAATTTAGATTAGACTAATCATCATTGTCCCAACATGGGTTCTATATGGAAAACAAAACATATTTCAATGGGCCATATTAACCAAAACGATAATTTAGACATCGGCTGTGGTGCCAATGCATGGTCTGCTGTAAGAATATCTTCATTGTGTTTTTCTTTTAATAGTATTTCCAGAGGTACTCGTGTGTAGTTGCACATGGCCAACTGGCCACTAACGCCACATGCGATCAATAATCGGTGTGCTGATGCTTGATTATGGGATGCCCAGCAAATCACCTTGGAGATAGTGCATCCATGGCAGGAGGCTTGTGTAAGTGACCTGCTTGACTCCCTTTGGAAACCACACTGGTGTCTGTACTAATAGCCTGTTAATCACCTGTACCTGGTTGCTGTTGGGTCATTAGGGCCCCATGTCCTTCCAGTCTAATATAGCTGAAGTGTTTGCACATGGTCCTAGTAGCCATGTTACAGTTAGAGCACATTTATGTTTCAGGACGAGCTTCATGTCTGGGATTTTATTTTATTTTTACTTTGTTTAAACAAAACAAAAAAAACTGTACAGTGTTTGCAGTCGACAAACTGGCTCTGTTGTTTTAATGATCGTGTAATATGAATGAATGTTTACATTTTAGTGAAAAATGTGTGGAATTGTCCAAACCTCTTTTTAAATTATTGTGCAAATTGAATGACTGAATCGGAGACCCTGACGAATAGATGAACTGAGTTGAAAGATTCTCTTTTGTATATTTTGATATGAAATGGTCTTGCTGCAGTGCTAGTATGCCTCTACTGTTGATGTGTATTGTATGACTAATGGTGGACCTGTACAACAGCTGTTTTTAAAAAGTGACCTTGCCAGAGTAGATCATCTTAAAGATGGGCTCAATGTAGTGAAATAATGTACTGTGTAATTCCTAAAGGAAGCTGCATGCATTGCATCCCAGTAGGTGGGGTTGATATTTGATCAGAGTACTGCTTTATTATAGGAGTATTATAGTTGAACACTCCAGGGTTTTGTTCAGGTTTGTTTTGTTATTTGTTCATATTATTATTTTTCTGTTTTCCTCTTTGGCTAACTGGCGTCTTAAATGTCTGGCATTTTTGTTTTCATGGCCATACATCATTGGAAGATGACACGTTTAAGGACAACACGAAATTAAGGGAATTAATGTGGTAATATTAAATTGACACCTGGATGGTTTTAGACATGTATTTTGGGAAAGCACTGAAAATGCTTAATTATATAATGCAATATACACCATGTTAGTTTCAGAGGGTGATTGTTACATACTTGTATATTCTTATTGTAACAGTATTTTGAGTCTGCGTCATGTAAACTTTGTTCATTTTATGATGGTGCGGTGTACACGAGAGTGGAATTGGCATAATGCAATAAAATGGAACACAAACGTTTGATTGACTTGAAATATTACTCTTGTCATAAAAGCTAACTTACTATGGTAATTGACTATGTTTTGAATGAAACAAACTTGTGTTCTTGGTGTCAAAGGGGTGTTTATCATCCATTGCCCCTAAATGCACTGATGTTTGTGAAGATTCTGCTATTGATTTGTGTGGCATCAGTTTTATTTTACAAAAACATTTTGTTTATCTCCCAGTGCTTTTAAATAAACTGCTTGAGGAGGACTACAAACGGAGTAATGGCTTTTATATTGTATCTCACACAGAACAGTTTGTAAAATGTGTAATAGTATGTAATAGTATGCCACAAAAACAGATGATGCACTCTTTGTTAGCAAATCAGGAGGTTTTCATGGCTGAGCCTGGTCCATATGTATGTAACTGTTATGTGAGTTGTGCATATTCTAAAGAGTTACACAAAAATGTTATATATATATATATAAATATATATAAATATATAAAAAATCTCATTTAGCAGAAGTTTTGATACAAAGCAACTCACAATTAGGTCATACACCAGCCATAAGCAACCGATATTCTGTTTTTAGGATGTTTGGATACTGAGTGACAGCAGCAGGTCATCACTTAATTATACATAATCTAAATCATACAATTCCCAGAAATATTTAAGCTTAACGACAGGAGAGAATTAAATAGCTGAGTGTTTTTTCAGGATTTAAGAGCGTTTCTGTTAGTTGAGGTTATAAGGGAAAGATTGGGAGGTCAGGGGCTGAGGTACCGTGGTTTATTAAAAGGGGGGGTTTATGTGTTTGTTTCACATAAGTTAAATAATTTGTAATAAGAGTCTGGTCTAAAATAAATTAATGTTAGGGGCGCTGAGGTCAATATTCTGTTAAGAGAAACTGCTAGCATTTAGAATGCCATTCTTCGAGTTATTCGGCATTTTCCGCCGGTCTTCGTTTGTCATCGTGCTTTTCACACTAGTTCCCACGCACACTACTTTCCTGCGCCGTGCTGGAAAATGGCTGTGTAGCGAACGGAGTGATGTGCACCAACATAAAGACGGCGAAAGAAAGCGAAGCAACGTTGGACGAAGGTCAGAAAGAAGTTGAAGGGAGTTACGGAGAAGTTGCCGAAGCCAGCGGAGGGAGGGAGGGCGGCAGGGGTACAACGTCAACACTATTTGCTCTACGAAGTGTTAAAGCACCACTGCCACAAGTGAGAAGAGCGTCTGCGGGTGAGTTTTTCCAAGTTATTGCACATTTACAGCAAGGCAGCGTACGGGAAAATGGTGGAGGTCTGCCCCGCGACCGAGGCAAGCACAACACGCTGCTGACTTTTGCCCTACTTTTATATAACGTGTCAATACAGCAAATGCCTGGCTGATGCTCTGCTACTTGGCAATGTTGAATATTAGAAAACTTGGTAACCTACAGGACTTTTTACTTAGAGCTGTTTGAAACATTACAGGACAGTACACACGCATTACATGTGATAACCCCGCTACAGTACAGCACATACATTATTAGATCATGTTTACTGTTAACAGTACATGACTGCCCTGGCCTGCAGCCTCATAACTTGATAACGTGCCAGTATGCAACTATGATGCAAGTTGACCACTTTTTAACTAGTTTAGTTGTTTACGTTAGGATTTCATGTAAACTGCAGTAACTGGTGTGAATTAAGAAATTTACACCAAAGTGCCACTGGCAAAACGTTAGGCTTAAGTAGGCCTACTTTTTTGTTTTAAACTGTCAAAAGAGCGTATGAAAACAGAAATTGCTGTTGTGAAAGCCATCAATCCGTTTTATTAGTAGGCCAACGGCATGGTCTATATATACAGTACAATATAGCCATGTATATTAACCTGTCGACACTGATTTGTTAGGCAGTGCTTTTCTGTGGTATGGTAAAAAGAAATCAAACCTAGATACAATCATAAAACTTATGTGCTACGGGTTTTAAATTAGCTATTGGAATATTTCATGCAGCCATGATTTAATAAATAGAAGCTGTGCCTCTTGAATAATCATCTGCTTGAGACCCTCTGTTGTAATTAATGTCTGCAGGGATTATGTAACCAAATGCCAGTCCTACATTGTTTCACTGTAGGACTGCTTTGTCCATACGTCAACTACAATATCAACTACGACAGTTAGAACAGTTCTTTTGTTCTGTTTAAGTATACTTGGCTCATGCCGTGAAGGCACACAAGACATTATAACTGACAGCACTAAGCTAATACTTAGTTAAAATATGCAGCTATGCATTTATTTTGCTTTGTTTGTAAATGTCCCCTGGCTAAAAACTGCATGCAAGTGAACATTAACATTAGAAAGTGTTTTTAAACGTCTTTTAAAGACCAAAATATATTTTAGTAAATCGATAGATAATTAAATTGGGACTTTTGCTTAACATTTATTTTAGGGAATAGGCTAGTAATAATAGTATGGTCAGGTGTTTTAATCTAACCATGTCATTTATGCTTTTGTATGTTATGTAGCCAGATGTATTTTATAATAACTAAAATGTGGGGGTGAGGTTGCCATAAAATTCATTTTTATTCTCATTCTTATAAGGGAGGGAGGGGGTATGCTATGATTTATTAAATCACAACATAACAACTTGGTAACAGCATATTAAAAACTACAATTAGACATATCTCTATTTAGTTTGTTTGGCGATGCTGTAAATTTGTTAAACTTCACGCCCAGTCTGCATCTTGATAAGTAATTATTTTGTTTCAGAGTTGCTATAGAATCTTTGCATACTTGTGTGTTTGTCATTGCTGCTGTAAGTCAGGTCAACATAAACAAAAATAATAATAATGCATTGCGTAAGCCTTTCTGTTAGTTAGCAAATATTACAAGGCCTACCTTATCCACTTGTGGCGCAGGAGATTTTTCACTTCATGTGGACAGATGGCTCTGGGCCATCTTGCATGTGTTGTTACTGTAGTCGGCTCCTTGCTAGAGTAGCAGTGGAAGAGGAGACCCTAAATCGGTGTCCTCTAAATCCAGCCTTGTGTGGAAATGACACATTCTGCATTATGTCATGCTACCAAAGTTGATCAAAGACAGTGTGAAACTGGCCTTTATGTTTTTTGTGCAACGTGTAGTTTTATAATCCAGCAGGCCATTCAGCTTTAGTTATACTGGAGGTGATTATTATTTTGTCTTTCTATCTTTTTAGATTCCAGTACAGAGCTACAATAGTTTTCAGGATTTGCACTTGGGCTGGCTTCTCCATTTTAAAGTATAATATAATTTAAAGCTCTGCGCTTTTTTCCAAATCAGGGTAACGAACCGCCTGTTCTGGATCACACACCTTTAGGGGGTTAACTGCCACACGGATTTGCCAAGGCATGTCTTCCAGACAGTTATTGTAAGATGCAATCAGTGAAAATGTGCTGCCGTGGTGCAAATATAATTAGCACATGTAGTAGAAGTTTTTTAACCTTTCTTCAGAAAATACAAAATTGGTAAGATCTTTAATTTTTTCTCTCTTTTTTAGTATCATTTGCACAATATTCTCCCACTGAAACAATTCCTAACACTTAATAATTATAGTAGCTACTGGTGATTTCTGGATGGAGCATTACATTTTGAAATGTTCAGTATAATTAAAATGTGTTTATGATGTGTACAGGATTTAATTAAAACTTGTACATGCAGTCAGATTAATGTGTTGGATAATAAAGTAGGCATCACTCAGCCAATTAGCATGAGGAAAATATCCACAGCATATATTTATTAATTGTTTAATTACTTTGCAATGTGTCGGCTAATATCCTGAAGCAAACCTATCTATTATTATGAATTGTGTTGCTTTGTAATTTTCACCATAGAGCCTATAGGGTTTCTTGGCAACAAGTGGTGAGCTATTAAAAAAATAAAGGTCTCAAGGTTATCCAAACCGTGCTCTTAATATATGTACATAATAATTACTGAAATATACTGGAATATAACAGAATAACACTAAATTTAACTTGTGGTGACCCTAAGATGAATGGGTCAGGGCAATATGAGCTGACACAGCAGTTATTTACACTCAGCTGGATCTTATTTTGTGTTGAATCTGCTGTAGTTATTTTAACGAGATGATTAGGTGATTGAATTTTTTAATTAATTAATTAAATCAATCATGTTTAATTTTGGTAATTTTTTATAAATCTATCTTTCAATATAGTATGTTTTTAAACAACTGGGTTAGGAAATACAGTCACAGTATAATATAGCATAGAATGTTTGTAGGCCTCTACATAATAATAAATGTGTGTGGAACAGATTTTCCACACTCCAATATTACAAAATGTTATTCAATATGAATATGTAACTACAACACCTTTTTTATTTTTGATTGTTTACTCCGAAAATGTTTAATATTGTTTTCCTATTTCATGTTAATCTGTTAACTTGTATTCATAACTGTGGTCACAACTACTTTGGTATTATATCATCACTGTTGTACATCGTCACTGATGGTGAAGTGACATGGATGATGATGATGAGGGGGAAATCAAACCTGCGGTGGAAAAGTAGTTGTTTGGGTCAGAAGCATGATCACTGCCTAGATACATTTTCTAATATTAGAACGTTTCCTTGATTTGCCCGGCTTCTCCGGTGACTCGGCAGCATGTGACCAATGCGTCGGCCAATGGGAGTGCAGGATTAGCTTTCCCTCTCTCTAGCAACAGTGAGCTACTTGCTACCCGTTCATTAATTATTTTCGCGCCCCTTAGCCTCCCGCCCGCGCCGGATAGCACTGGTAGCACTCTGCTCCTCTCCTCTCCTCTCCTCTCCTCTCCTCTCCCTCTGCTCCTCTCCTCTCCTCTCCTATCCTCCTCTCCTCTCTGGCTGAAGGCAAAGTCTTAGAGGAGGGATAGATCAGTGGACTCCGCTGTTGTTGTCACTGCTGCCCGGGATTGTTTGCTTCCACTTCAGCACAGCCAGACTGGGACCGTGGCAGGAATGGTTCTCCTCTCCCTTCCTGCTAGTTGACATACTTCTGTTGTTGTTGTTGTTGTTGTTTCACCCCCAGCCTCCCCGGGACTGGGGAATAAATGGGACTGCAGCATCTTTTTTCCTCATCCACTTCTTCTTCTTCTGTTTCTCATTGATTCAGCTTCTCAGCGACATGCCTGTGAATGTAAACAGACGGGATGGGGGGGGTGGAAATGGACTGCAAAACAACTGGACTTTGTGCGGAGGGGAGGGGAGGGGAGGGCATCCAGTCGGAGGCAGGGCTATGGGGGAGGCGGGGGAGCGGGGGGCCCACGGTGGTGTGAGCGTCGCGGGCTGTGGTTGGGCGCCCGTGCCACGTGTCCCGCTGGCACCTCGCGCCGCCCCGCTCGGAAGGATGTTTGGCCCGAGCCAGCTCAGCGTCCCTCTCTCCCTCTCTCTCTCTCTCTCCCACTCTCCCTCTCTCTCTCTCTCCCTCTCTCTCCCCCCCCTCTCTCTCTCTCTCTCTCCCTCTCTCTCCCTCTCTCTCCCCCCCCTCTCTCTCTCTCTCTCTCCCCCCCCTCTCTCTCTCTCTCCCCCCTCTCTCTCTCCGAACCTAAAGTGGGGTGAGTGTCGCACTTTGGCTATGTCCTGTTGTCAACGGTAACTCCTGCAAGCGTTGATATTTTCACTATTTTTACATGAAGGTTGGCTTTCTACTTCTTCCTCCGCCCACTGAACGGCGTAGGGACTAGGAGGTTATCTAGGCTAAGGTTCGAATGCATGCACAGCACGCGTGCATTTTAAAATCCGCCTGAAAAAGGTTTGCTTCTACGACTCGCGCGTTGGGTTTTATTTCGGCGTGCCAGCTGTGTGTGTCACTTACAAACGTACTCGTTTCACAAATGCCTTTCGAAGCTATTGCTTGTCGGGCCTGTGAAGCCCGGCCTCTAGTTGTGTAGATTTCTGGGGCCATTTTAGAGAAATGGCCCCAGAAATCACCTGGATGATGACCGCATGTAAGAGCGGAACCCCCTCTTTCACCTCCTCTGTCTGTGTCGTGCCCCTCCGTCTCTTCTTCATGCTTGTCACCCGCACCACCCAACTTTGTGTAGAAGTCCTTATCTCTCTACTGGTCTGTCTCTCTGTCCCTTAGCTCGTCCTCTGTCAGCTTAAGATGCCATTTTGAACTCTGTAGCCATTTCATCCTCTTGTGTACTGTAAGGCGAAGATATACATGGCCTGTTTATTTGTTTTATTTCGGCTGTGCTTACACATAGTTATAGCGCATACATTTATATTTTTACACGGCCTTGTGATCATTGGTATTAGTTAGAACATGTGTATGTTATATATCCACAAGTGACCTTTGTGTCATACTAAAACACAGTGGATTTTAAAATTAAATAATTCTTTTTTAAAGTTTATAGTACACCTAGCATAAATCTTGGCTCTCGGTTGTTGTTTAATCTGGAATTCTTTTTGAAAGATTTAGCCATTTTCAGGGATTGTTCGTTTGTTTCTTTTGTTATTCTGTAAACATAAACAAGGCGTTATGCTTTCCAGCGGAGAGGGAACTGTGGCAATGGGATCTGCGTGCCGTTAGACGGGAGGGAAATAAATGGATCCTCTCCACCTTTAGCACAGGTCCTCTGTGTGTGTGTGTGCAAATGGTCGGCGTGGGAACACAGGAGAAAGAGGAGGGGGGGAGACCATTATTTTATTGGTGACCGCGGAGGTTCCCGGGGAAACAGTGATGCGTCTGTGGTGCGATTGGGGTTGTCGGTGGGGGGCGGCCGGGTCTGGCTGTAGCTGGAACGGGGGGGCGTCCAGGGCCCCGGTGGCGGTGACGCAGCAGGCTAGCAGCGTCGCCACGCCAACACCCCCCCCCCCACCACCACGCTGAAGAAGTGCACCGGGCTGCCGCAGTTCGGCCATTTTTTCCTGCTGCGCGCTAACCGTCAGTTGGTGCGTCGCTCGCAGAAGGAAGCGCTTGTTTCTGTTTATACATTCCTAAACTAACTTAAAACTAACTAGTTCATTGATATTGACTTTTAGACACACCGTTTAACAAACGTCTTCTCCCCTCTTCCCCTGTATTTTTACATTTAGTTTCTGTCGGTGTGTATCCTGCAGGTCGGCCAAAGTGATCCCTGTCCGGCGGAGGCCTGAGCGGCCCGACGAGGATTAGGCGTCAACCGCCGCGCGCCCGCCCGTCCTCCAATCGGGCGACTCGGACCCCCATCTTGCCAGGCGTCGGAGCGCTGGCACGGGGCTGACCGTGGCCTCGAACAGAGACTGCGTGCACTACCAGCACCCGGCCATCGGGGGGGTGGTGGGGGGAGTATGTTGCCGACGCTCTCCCTCTGCTTCGTCGTCTGGCTCGGCCGGGGCAGCGAGCTGAGGGACCTGCCTCCAGCTAGCTTCTGCTCAGGACATGCTGCGTAGCTTCGGGTGACTTGTTGTTGTTGTTGCCCCCTTGAAGCCGTACACACAGAACCCGACTCTCTGCTTTTGGCCTCTGAGGGGGGGAGTGGGGGGGGGGTAGGGTGGAGGGGGGGAGGGGCTTAGTGAGGAGCCAATCCAGACCGCCGACGTCGAGACTCGGAGACGGAGCAGCCCCCGTCGCGTCCGTTGCCCGGCGGCCATTTTGTTTCCGCCTGGAGCCCTGAGATGGCGGCGGGGGGCTTCCGGTATCGCGCCCTCTACGCCCTCGCCAAGGACCGGCAGGAGGACCTGGAGCTGCAGCCGGGCGACCTGCTGACGGTCAGCGCGGCCTCTCTGCCCTCTGCAGGGGAAGAGGGGCAGGGGGCGGGGCAGGGGGCAGGGCAGGGGGCGGAGCAGGGGGCGGAGCAACGGCCTGAGGCGCTGGGCTGGTTGCTGGGCTACAACGAGCGCACAAGGCAGCGCGGCGACTTCCCAGGGACCTACGTCCAGTACGTGGGGCCCGTCAAGATGGCCGCCCCCATTAGCCAGCCTCTCGTTCAGCGACCGCTCCCGGTGGCACCCTGGCCAGACGCAGGTAGGTTAAGGGGTTCTTATATAGAGGTAATATACATGCATTTATGTTGGATGTATTTATTTATTTATTTATTTAAGCTATAGGTTCTTATATAGAGGTAATATACATGCATTTATGTTGGATGTATTTATTTATTTACGCCATAGATTCTTATATAGAGGTAATATACATGCATTTATGTTGGATGTACTTATTTATTTAAGCCATAGGTTCATATGTAGACGTTGTATATGTGCATTTATATTGGATTTATTTATTTATATATGTATTTATTTAACCAATATGTTATTATATAGAGGTAATATACATGCATTTATATTGGATTTCTTTATTTATTTAAGCCATAGGTTCTTATATGGAGGTAATATACATGCATTTGTATTGGATTTCTTTATTTATTTAAACCATAGGTTCTTATATGGAGGTAATATACATGCATTTGTCTTGGATTTATTTATTCATTTAAACCATAGGTTCTTATATAGAGGTAATATGAATTTATATTTTATTTATTTATTTATTTATTTATTTATTTAAGCCATAAATTCTTATATGGAGGTAATATACATGCATTTGTATTGGATTTATTTAGTTATTTAAACCATAGGTTCTTATATGGAGGTAATATACATGTATTTGTATTGGATTTATTTATTTATTTAAACCATAGGTTCTTATATAGAGGTATTATGCATTTATATTTTAGTTATTTAAGACATAACATACATTTATTTATTTATTTTTGCCATAGGTTCATATATAGAGATAATATACATTTATGTATTTAAGCCATCGGTTTATATATAGAAATAATATTTACTTATTTCAATCAGGCGTGTGTGTGTGTGTGTGTATATATATATATATATATATATATATATATATATATATATATACATGTGCATATGCTCTAATATTTATATATACATACATACATACAGTATGTGTATGCATGTATACAGTGTGTGTGTATGTATGTATGTATGTGTATGTGTACACATACATACTAATATATATTAGAGC
>JAODUG010090467.1:5000-12004 GCA_027564795.1 Aphredoderus sayanus
CCTGGTCAATATTTGAGCATTGACAGATGCTGGTTATATATACGATGACATCACAGGATGTGTTTATTGTGGGGTGTGTTTGCACATCTGACATCCCGAGCTGTCAGGACACACACACACACGCACACACACTGTCAACGCACTTCAATTAATGGCGTGGTTGTGTGTGTGTGTAGATGACCACTCTCGTGTGCGCCTGCAGCCTCAGGATGGTGACAGCGGCTCAGATTACATCAACGCTAATTACGTGGACGTGAGTAACACACACACACACACACAAACAGAATGTTTACATATGTTGACAAATGAGTCAATGTTGTTCATCTCAATGTCTCCTCTCTTCTCTTCTACAGGGTTACCACAGACCCAACCACTATATTGCTACCCAGGGTAAGGACCCTTTAGACACACACACACACACACACACACACACACACACACACACACTCACTGAGAGAAAGAGCGAGAGCTCGGCAGGTAGAGTGTTTGCTAACATTTTACTCTGTGAGCATGAATATTGAACGTGTGTGAGTGAGTGTGTGTGTGTGTGTGGTTGTGCGTGGGACATAAAGAGATTAGTTGGACCTAATTAGCTTAACACAACTCGTTACTGTAGACAATCATTAAAACATTTCTCTGTATGTGTGTGTGTGCGTGCATGTGTGTGCGTGCGTCTGTGTATAAGTGTGAGCAGGAGATTAAATTTGATGCTTAATTTGAATTAATTATACATCTCATTACAATTCATCTGTCGCTCCCGGAGAAAACAATGAAGTTTACTATGTGTGTGTGTGCGTGTGAGAGAGAGAGAGTGGTGTTCAATATGCAGGATCACATTCTGTTTTACTGCTTTCCATGGTGGATAAAGTAACAAACACTTTCAAGTTGATAATCATCACACATTAAATACACTTCAAAGGCACAAACACACCTCGACATCTTCCAGTGATCTAATCTCCCTCATACAGATGAGGCTGAATTAAGAATTTTAAACACTTGTGTTATATAATGAAACAACAATGGCTAAACTTTATTAAGTTTGTACTAACTTTATTGTATTGATCTAATTAAAATCTTGCAGGAAGAATGCATTGCATGTTTGAACAATTACATTTGGATTGTACATTATACCACTGCCTGTAGAGCCATCTAGTGGACAACCACATATATTTAATGCCTTTGTTCTAACAGTACTAATTATTCATACACATTCCTATTATTTAAGTTGGAAGTAAATAGATGCAGAAAATATTTTAAAGATGTTAAACAACACACAAGCAAACACATATGCTAAGGCTTAGTGCTGTCACTATATCAGATTTTCCATAACACAATTGTCATGTCCAATTCATGATAGCGATATTCTTCTATATCTATGGTAAATTTTACACACAAAATAAAATACAGTAAAATGCTGTCAGTCAAATTAATGTGTGTGTTTTGAATGAATTTATGAATTTCACTCGAAATATGAATGTATTGAGGTGGGAGTCTATAACTATAACTACAAATTACAAGCGTACAAAAATAAACAATTACACATACTGGACATGCACATGGTGCTGGATAATTTGCACAATATTTTATGTGTATTATTAATATGATCTCAATATTTATTTTCTTTGTTTAATCATGGATATCAGTAAAACCACCAGTTGGCGAAATGTGGCTAATTTATTTTTAAAAGAAAAACTTTGATACACTTTGCAAAAATGACATTTTAGAATTTTAACTAATCCGATCGACAGCAGACAATGAGACGATTGGCTGTCAGAGGACATGGGCAATTCTGATTAGATTAAATTGAAATCAAATATCTGTGGAGAAAATGTAATTACTTGGAGGAGGAAGTGGTTTAACTTTAACTTCATTGGTGTGTTTGTGCGTGTGCGCGCACGTGTGTGTGTGTGTGTGTGTGTGTGTATGTGTATGTGTAGGGCCCATGCAGGAGACAGTGTGTGATTTCTGGCGGATGGTTTGGCAAGAAAACACTGCTGCTATTGTCATGGTTACCAACCTGGTAGAGGTGGGCAGGGTAAGTCTAAACACACACACACCTCATTAGTTAATGCATTTGACTAATTATGAGATAGAGAGAGAGCGAGAGAGAGAGAGAGATAAAGATTGTTGGGTTTTACTGGGTCTCTGAGTTTAAATCAAACATCCTAAACGTCCTAGTATTTGTAAGCCAAACATCCATCTGAGCTGTCAGCTGATTGTGTGTGTGCATGCGTGTGTGAATGTGTATGTGTGTGTGTAGGTGAAGTGTTGTAAGTATTGGCCAGATGACACAGAGATCTACAGAGACATGAAGGTGACCCTTATAGAAACCCAGCTTTTGTCAGAATACGTCATAAGGACCTTTGCTGTGGAGAAGGTAAGGCACACATTATCATGATTGTACATTATTGCCTCAATCAATTACTATTAACTTAATTAGCCAACGCTCTTACTCAAAGCAACTTACAGTGAGTTAAATTAGCCCACCACTATCCTGCCCCCCTTCTCTCTCCCTCTCCCAGCGAGGGGTCCATGAGATCAGAGAAATCCGGCAGTATCACTTCACCGGCTGGCCAGATCACGGTGTGCCATATCACGCCACCGGACTGCTGGGATTCATCCGCCGAGTCAAAACCAGGAATCCCGCTAATGCCGGCCCTATAGTGGTCCACTGCAGGTAGTTGGACAGACAGACTGAAGTCAGAAGCATTTCCATAGTCGGAGCGTGATGGTGACAAAATTAATAATGAATGATGAATGTGTGTGTGTGTGTGTGTGTGTGTGTGTGTGCGTGTGTGCGTCAGTGCGGGGGCGGGCCGCACAGGATGCTACATCGTGATTGACATCATGCTGGACATGGCAGAGAGAGAGGGCGTGGTCGACATTTATAACTGTGTGAGAGAGCTACGATCACGAAGAGTTAACATGGTCCAGACAGAGGTACATGTGCACACGCACTCCCCCGTGCACACGTATGGCCACTTTTGTTGAACTCTGATTGGCTGCCAGCGTTGGGACACACTGTCATTGTTTAAAATAGATTGTGATCATTATTAGTTGGTGTTTGTTGACATGTCACGCTCGGTAAAGTTACAAGACAGGAAACCTTTCTCTCCATCCATCTATCCATCCATCTGCCTTTTAATGTCACTCATCTTTTCTTTACTTCTCCTTTCACCTTGATGTCACCTCTCCTCTCCTCTCCTCTGACAGAACCAAGCATTGCTGAAATGTCATTTCATAAATCATTTATGTCAACACACACACACACAGAGTAGTCATACAAATGACGATTCAGGTTGTCTCTTCTGCAGGAAAAACATACAAACATTCAGCTTTCTATGGTTATTATATGTAACTCATTATTATTCTACAGTATATTCCTTCCCTGTGTGTGTGTGTGTGTGTGTGTGTGTGTGTGTGTGTGTGTGTGTTTGTCTGCATGCTTTACTTTTTGTGCAATACTTAGATTTACTTTTACCGGCCCTTTTTATTGAATTTCCCCTCTGGGATCAATACAGGCGATCTTATCATATTAATCATTTTATCTTTTGCCAAATATAAACATTAGCTCCAGAGCTGTTTCCTGTGAATGTGTGCGTATGTGTGCGTGTGTGCGTGTGTGCACTCGTGTGTGTATATATGTGTAATTGGCATTTCTTCCTGCTAATCTCTGTGTCTGTCCCTTCCAGGAGCAGTACGTCTTCATCCATGACGCCATCTTGGAGGCGTGTCTGTGTGGTGACACCATGATTCCAGCCAATCAGCTGCGGTCGGTGTACTACGAGATGAACAGATTGGACCCTCAGACCAACTCCAGTCAAATTAAGGAGGAGTTCAGGGTAATCTGAACGCTTTAATCTTATAGAAGAGTCTGTGTTTAAAGATTTATTTTGGCCCAACAGCTACGATAACTTGGCATATTGGCAGACCCTCTGGTCATAAGACGCAACTGCATGTGGTTTTTGAAAGCAGTAATATACTGTGCATTTCTTTATTCTTTGCTGTAATTTGATGCATGAATGCAAGACAACCACAGAATGTCCTGTGTGCCAAGAGATACAGTATATGATAGTCGAAGGTTTTAGCTGTTGTGTTTTATTGTGTGTGTGTGTGTGTGTGTGTGGTCAGACGTTGAACATGGTGACCCCTACACTGCGTGTGGAAGACTGTAGCATCGCCCTGTTGCCCAGGAACCACGAGAAGAACCGCTGTATGGATGTTCTGCCACCAGACCGCTGTCTGCCCTTCCTCATCACCATAGACGGAGAGAGCTCCAACTACATTAATGCTGCGCTGATGGATGTATGACTATGATGCATGCACACACGCACATACTGTACCATCGCTATAGCTGGAGAGAGGTTTAACTTCATCAGTGCTGCTCTGATGAATGTACAGTAGAACACATACATTATATGTATAACATGCATTTTGTTTGTTGTGTTTGATATATACTTTTATTTTTGTACAGAAGCCTGTCTCTCTGTCTGTCTGTATGTCTGTGGAAAATGCTGAGTTGTCAGTTGTTTTCACAGAGAGAGTGTTCATTATACCACATGTCTGTGGGTTATAGCGGGTTTAGTTACACAAGCACACACACACACACACACACACACACACTGCAACAAAACCACAAACACAAATAGACACGTGCTAATATTGGAATATATGGATATTACTGGTTTCTATAACAACACTGTTTATTTATTTGTATTATTAATGTTTCTTTCATTCTGTGTGAGTGTGTGTGTGGCTAGCTAGCTAACCACATGCCCTTAGTGGAGCCAGGGGATGGCAAGATTTAAAATCTTGATATTGGCAGCTTATTGCCTGACCATTTATGACCATTAATCAAAGCTGTAATATCAAATGTCTTCCCTCTATATAAATGTGTGGGATAGCACCCATTCCTGACTCATTGTGGGTTTACAATAATGATACCCATTTCACTTTCCATTTCACTTTCTAATTGTAAGGTATTAAGTTGTTTAGTAAGGATAGGCACAACTATATAAGAGTATAAGTAGAGTTGTCCATACACTTATAGTGCATCACATTAGAGAGTTTTGGGTGCAAGTGATTACTTGTCACTTATTGCCTGTACTTCAATACAATGTACTGGAATTATTAACCATATAAAGTGGGTTTTTACTATGTGGGTGTGACCTAGCCTTCCTTTTGAAAAATAAATGGAGCGTTTTTTTCCTGCAGAGCTACAAGCAGCCATCAGCATTCATCGTTACCCAGCATCCTTTGCCAAACACAGTGAAAGATTTCTGGCGTCTGGTGTTGGATTATAACTGTACCTCCATTGTAATGCTGAATGACCTGGACCCTGCACAGGTACTTACACAAACAGCCAATATGATGTACAATGTTTTCTGTTGGTTTATTGGTATTTAAAGGTGATATATGATATTTTACACTTTCACGTAAAAACAACAATTTCCTATGATATAGTAGCCTGTCCTGAGCAGAACATGACATCACCCTCCATCTAGTCAAGTCAAATGTATTTATATAGCCCTTAATCACACTCAGTATCAAAGGGCTTCACGAGCCCACATTTCACATGGAAACAAACAACCTGCCCCTCCTCCCGGGCAAGGAAAACGACCATAAAACCCCATGGGTAAAAAAGGGAAGAAACCTTGGGAAGGGACCACAGAGAGAGGAATCCACCCTTCCAGGACGGTTAGGATGCAATAGGTGTTAATAGTCAACATGAAAGAGAAATTAGACATTGAACGTAAGGTATCACTTTGTGCAGAAAATAAGCACCAACACATTGTATAAATTAAATACATTTTATAAGTTGTAATTGGTCCCTCAAATGTAATATTGAGATGCCATAGGAGGATATGTCCTGGTCCCAGTTATGGCCATGTATATACAGGTCTGAGGATATATCCTTGTCCTCATGACCAGGTCCGCTCACCATTCATTGGGTCTACAGTACATATAGCACTAACACAGCACAGGAGACATGGCTGCAGGAAAGACAGCCACCGCCATCCTCATACTGTATTGATTGATACCATGGCAGCATCTCCTCTGGACGCCCACCTTAACCACCCAGAGACCCACACAATGTCCAGGATCACCACAGCATCTCCCATTCACCACACTGGGAGAAAGAGAAAGAAAGGACAGAAACACACAAAACGACACCAAGGGGCCCAATCCATACCCATGTAGGCCCCTAAGTAGAGGGGAGCATAACTGTTGCTGGCTAAATGCCTCACTATACAAATAGGTTTTCAGTTTGATTTGAACACTGTGTCAACTTCCCTGTTTTTTGTTTTCATATCCGGGCTTGCTGCGTGTGTGTGTGTGTGTGTGTGTGCGTGAGACAGCTCTGTCCACAGTACTGGCCTGAGGATGGGGTCCACCCGCACGGCCCCCTGCAGGTGGAGTTTGTGTCTGCGGATCTGGAGGAAGACATCATTAGTCGTCTGTTCAGGATCTACAACACTGCCAGGGTATGCACACACACACACACACACACACATACACACTCTGATTTGAGGCCTTCAGGTGTATTTGTGTTTATATCCTTGGGTACGTTTGTTTTGTGCCTGAACGATTGCTTTAAATACCAACTTGTTCGGGGTGTGGTCTGTAGACTTTTAGATGTGTTTGATTTATAATCCCTCCTGTCCTGGGTGTCTTTGATTCACCAGCCGCAGGACGGTTATCGCATGGTGCAGCAGTTTCAGTTCCTGGGCTGGCCGCCTTATCGGGATACGCCCACGACCAAGCGCTCCTTCCTCAAACTCATTGACCAGGTGGAGAAATGGCAGGAGGAGTATGATGGAGGAGAGGGGCGCACTGTGGTGCACTGTCTGTACGTCTCACACACACACACACGCACACGCATGCGCACACGCACACACGCACACGCACACACACACACACACACACACACACACACACACACACACACACACACACAGTGTTTTGGACTAACACAGTCTTTCCTACTTCTGTCTAAGCACACA
>JAODUG010090500.1:0-12001 GCA_027564795.1 Aphredoderus sayanus
GTTTAGCGCCTTCTATCTGCCACAAGAGCTAGTGATTTGGGTCATTCTGACCCGGAGTACATTACAAGGGTTAAAGTTTATGTTGGACAACATCCAATGAAATAATCAGAGCAGTAGCTGAGATTCATCTGCCATGTGTAAGCTAGGTTACATTTTTTTTTCCTGAGCAAAGAAAATGACCCCCAGCATTTACTAATTCTAAAATATATCTCTATTCAAAAAAATAATAATTTAGACTGGAAATGTATTTTCAGTTTCTTATATTATAACATTACAGTGTACGTCATATTCAAAGCTAAGTTATATAAAACACCCATCAAATCATCATCAATCACAAATGAAATTCATCAGCCTCTTGGCTTCCTCTATCAATTAATTAAGTAAAAAATCATTGGACTTTATTGTTTACCTTTTGTTGCATGTGTGTATATTTTACAGCTTTAGAAGTGTAATTCACTTTTATACACATACAAGGAGATTCACTGAGCTAAATGACTAGCTCCATGCCTGCCAAGAATCTTGTTCGTTGCCATGCAGGGGAAACATTTTATTCACTTGTGATTCTCTTACAGCAAATGAAAGGGGAGAGGCTAATGGTAAAATATCTGTTTATTATTCAGATGACATTTTGACACTTTTAAAGCAAAGGTTATTCTTATTAACTTCCACCTCAGGGCTGGGAAATCTTAACTTCTGTAGATCTACAATGTGGTTGTAGGCAGTTTTGCATATTTATTTTTACTGCAGCAGGATTCCACAATTGCGGTCAAGGCAAGACAAAAATATAAGCACAATAAACAAGAAAGCACAGTAAATAGCTTTAATCCTTGTGATATTAAATTTTTTCTAACAAGATAAACTCAAAAAAACCTACTTTATATATTTCATTCCTAGATCTATAGCAGTTGACATGACACCGTATGTGTCTGCTGCCCACCAAGGGAGACATCAAATACTGATTTATACTGTAATGTAGACACTATAAACAGGTAAACAAAAAAGAGTTTGCCTAATCTACAGTGTTTTGGGTGCTGAGCTTATCTCAGATAGTAGAAGAGGCTTGAGACCAGCAACTCAATTCTATTTTGTCTTAAAATATTACTTTCTAATCCTTTAATTTGGGTGTATACTGTAAAACATTTCAGAAATGTTTAGACAAGTGGGCCCGGACACATTTTACTTTCTCATTATCAGACACACACCCAGGTCCAGCTAGTCATACAGACACTGTTTGGAAGTTTGTGATCTAGGACAAAACACCAAGGCATTGTGTGTGCCTCCACATGTTGATCCAGACCAGACACTGGTACAGCAGCTATCACACTGTATGGGATATCGGGCAGACACTGAATAGCGGTTTTTCCCATATGGACCATATAGTCTAATGTGAACTGGGCCAGGAAGAATGAAGGATAGAGTGGGGTATGATGTGAAACCATTTCTATTACAGATTAGAATACAGGACAGTGTATACATACTGTAAAAGGTATGTGCCTTAACAAGTGTTTGGTACAACATGGGCTTGCAGGCATACTCACTGTCTTCCTATGTGTTTTACCCACCCGTCATGTTGGAGTTGGGCCGGCTGGGCAGCTGTGAACATTCCTGATTTCCCTGGGGAGTTATAGTGCGTCCATGCCAACACTTTCACATTACCTTTACCATCTCACAAGCCCAGTATGGCACCGGTCCTGCTAGTGTATTTTTAAACTCTCCTCACTTCACGGCAGCCTGCCTCTTTAATCACAAGGCAATCCGCTACTTTGATGATAGCTTTTCAGGGACAAGGACATATGCTATGTTCCCAGTAATGGAGGGAGCTTGTTTCTCTCTCACAAAGTTACGGGAAATGAGGCCCTCTGTGAAGCAATAACAACCTACAAAGCTATTAGTATATCGGTATTGTGATGTAAATGAAAAATCAACCCGTATTACTAATTCTACAAATCACACAATGTAATTTGTTGGGATGAGGCGATGTCGTTTAAATGCTCTGAATTACATTATAATCTACCCTGTATCTGTAGGCAGTAATGTTTATCTCTTAGGTGTTTATATTACACAGATGTAAAATGATTCTATCAAAAATCATAATTTTTTATTATTAGAATAATACATTTATTCATACTATTTTTTAACAAAGATGTTTGACAGAAATATTGCAACAGATGTTAAGGAGCAAAAACAGTTAAACATGCCTCCCAGTCTAAAACGTCAATGAACAACTAAATTAAATGTACAAGCACATACTTTGGCCTGACTTTAAAGCCAGACATTCTGTAGAGTAGTTAATGCTGGTATTTTAATAGTTTCTGAATCCATCTTCCTCAATGCAGAAATAATGTAGAAAATAAGTCAATTATTGCACACAACTGTTTTTAAACCAGTATTTTACTGTTTACTTAGTATTGTTGCCTGAATGTCACTCAAAGCCACTTCAGTGTGTGACTCACAATATAAAAATTACCCAATACATTGATTTAACATTTAAGAGTATAATCCGGTATTATATTTGCTGCAGTTTAGACTAGCTGTGGCTCAGTACAGGATTTCAGTTCAATATTAATTCATATATTGCCTGGCGGTGGGCACAGTGGACTCCTCATCATGGGGAAAACGTGCTTTGGATTGTCATAAATAAATGTATTGTAAATGAACAAACTTACAATTAGTGAGTTACATTTGTCAATATCTGAATGGCTCTAAGTTGATCTCTCACATAGGTAAGCCCTATAGCTCCCAAGCTCCGTCCACCTCTAAATTATCTTGTGAGACAGTATGTGTGCCCATTCATCCTATCCATCCATCCTATCCATCCATCCTATCCATTCATCCTATCCAGCCATTCTATCCTATCCATTCATCTATCCTATCCTATCCATCCATCCATCCATCCATCCATTCATTTTTCCGCCACAGAGGGAATGAGCCTACCCCTTTTGGCTGGGACAGAACTCACAGAAACCCTTGGCAGTGTCATTGCACAAACTCTCCCATCATTCACACCTGGGAGCAATTAAGCTTCCAATTAGCCTAATCTGCTTTTTGAGGTGCGAAAACCACATCACCTGGAGGAAGCCCAAATGCAAACATGCAGTACTCAAGCCCAGTGCAGTCTGCAGTCGACACTACTAGGCGCTTCTTGGGTAAACAGTCTGAAACTTCACACTGAATAAAGATGTTAATTGCCTCGCGTTTTAACCAGCAGCAAGGGGCCCATATCCTCAAACACAAGCACACCTTATACTTCATTAATCAGTTAATGATTCCCTTTCAGCAGCTTTAGCAACATTAGTTCCTTTAGAAACCTTTTTTTAAGAATGCATGTATGATTGTCATAACGAAAAGCTCTACGTTAAAGATTCAAGCTATTTGTTTAGATTTTAAACCAGACAACCCGTGAGGAAGTGGAATGATTGATTTCCTGCTCTGTTGAAACTCACTAACCCTTCTTCTGGGAAGACAGTAAAACACCCGGAGTATAAACAACACAGTGTTGATGAAACAGCATGAATGTCTTACAGCAGTCCTAGTTTGCCCACTGCCAGGGCATGATTGCAGAGATTGAATTTAGCTGTCTCTCAACCTAATACACAGGTGTGGCTGTGTGCCCTGCAGAGCATGGGGGATTTATGGCCAAGAAGACTGTGGCTGTCATGTCCCTGCAGCAGCACCGCTGCTAAGCGTCTCTGCCAAGGCGCAGTTTACTCTGCCAGCACTGCTCTTGCATTCCAATGAGCCGCAAGCAAATGGCTAATGTTGCAGCCCCACATCAGGTATCCTGGGACAGGGGCTCAATTAACTCAACATAAGAAATGTCAAACAGAGATCAGGTCCGATACATGCCCATATGATTCTATAGCATCAATGAATATAGCTTACAATGCAGGAAGTTTCTAAAGAAGGAATGCTCTGATGTTAACATATGTTAATTAGAGGCAGGGTCTGGCATTCTCAAGAATGCTTGTTACTGCAACCTTCAGACCCTCTGAAGCTCCGCCCCACACATTGGAAATGCATTGGGAAGGGCATTGTTGTGAGCACTGTTCACCACTTTGTTTGTGTTCCTGTTTACAGAGCTAGGGCTGTGTAGAAGTTCTGGATTGTTTTTTCAGCATGGACAGAGAAAGATAAGCTAGCGGAATGCGAGGAGATATTTGGTGAATTTGACAAAATGTGTATTAGCTTACAATCGCAGACTATATCTTTAACACTTATTTTTACTTGTTCACTTCACTGCAGAAGTTAGTGTATTAGTGTATTATTTAGTGTATATTGGAGTGTCAGGGTTGAGTTTTATGGAGCCCAGGATAAAACCGTAAACAGACGGAAGATGCTCCATCTATTTAAGCTAGCTAAGGTGATTTACATCTTCCTGTCAGAGAGCAGTTCATGACTTACAGAAATCCAGGATTGCCCCCTGTCTCCCTGTCAACAGAAATCTATCATAGCAGATCCAATCGGGGAGCAGAAAAACTGGGGAAAGATCTTCCATGAAGTTTTTTCAGTGCACTGATGTATTTAATCAAGAATGAATTGAAATGCAGCTCTGATGCATAAATGCATTTTACCCACACACTACACACATGCATATGCACACATTTAAGCACCCACGCACACAGACAAGAAAAGACCTGTTGTTATGTAGATCCTCAGACGATGAATATAGGTCAGGGAAACTCCAGGATGGCGTCTTCTGCACTCTGTCTATGGGTTAAACCAAACCCCTTGGCATGAGGGACAGCCTAGATAATCTTATAGAAACATTTGGAAGAATCATTAGACACCAGCTGATGAAACTCCCAACTCAAATTATACATTTTTAAGTATTTGTTTTTCCATTTACATGTTGTTACTGGATAGATTGCAAATTTCATTCAAACGCCACAGGAGAAAAAAGATATTTACCGAGCCTCTGAATCCTCTTCTATCTTGTTGCTGTGGTGGTGGGATAGCAGTGGGTGGTGATCACCGTTAAATAAATAATGTTAAAAAAAAGCACTTTTCAAATAAAGATGCAAGGCTCGATCTCACCCCCATCCTCATTACATTTATCCATTAAATTAATTCACAGTTAATCTGTTAAAGTGATATTACAATGATGTCTACATTTAATTAATGTATAATCATTTTAATATATAAAATGAATGGCAAATGGTGTTAGAAATTACAGTATTTGTGTAATTGCTGTAAAGTCTTGGCAATTAATGTTACAATATTTACTCATATTCCCTCAACATACAGCATTAGGATTAGTAATGAGCCTCCCATATAACAACAGTTCTTGTTATCTGGGTTTCTTAACATTTATGTTTATGTAAGTGTAAATCACAGGGGGTTTATCTCTACTGCAATTAATTCCTGGCTATTAATTGCCTCACATACCCACACATATCCTTCAAAATATAGTAGAGTTTGAGACTGTTGACTAGTGCACCAGCCACTAATTATGAATGTTACGGTGTATTTGCCTGTAGCTGATACAACCTAAATTCCTAAAGAAACCGAGTAACAATTCAATCACATGCCTATAATTCGCAGTTGCATTTTGATGCTGTGCTATTAAAGACATTTCCAATAGCTGCAAATTATACTTTCTCTTTCCTGCAAGGTTAAATGTTCTAAGACGCAAACTCAATTACAAAATCAGCACTCTTGTCAGATACACACCTACAGGTACACTATATTTAGTGATATAATGCTAACAGTAACACTAACAAGCTTTATGGGGATCCAGTGGCTAGGGTGATGGGTGTTAGCCTTCTTCAGTCCATAATGTCTACAGTCCACGTTAGTGGATATTTTTCAAGTCAAGCCACATTTATGTACTGTAGCTGATCACATTACACTTTTAAACGGCTGAAAGGGCCCACATTTCACATGGAAAGAACACTCCCTTTACCATAGCCCATATCCCACTTTATAAATATTTTTTACAGACAACATCATGTGACACCTAACTGGCCATGTGGTATATTTATATTAAATCAAAAAATGACAGTATACTAAATAAATAATACAATCTACAAATACTCCAGTTCCATTTTTATGATTGGCATGGCTGTGAAGTGACTGTATCAGAGGCTTACATCGATGGATACATTCAAAGTGGACCAATAGTGTCAAAGGTCTACTATTTTAAACCTTTCCACAGTAGTCTCTAGAGCACTATCTAGAGATGTGCCAGGTTAATTGTTTTTTATCTAGTGTCATGGAATGGGGAAAGGTAAAATGTACAAAAAGGAAAGCTTCTCTGTCATATGAAGAAAATGGATATTCTCATTCCTCTCTGAGTAGTGTTTCTGTGCATGTTATATTAAGATCAATTCCACTTCAGCTATAAAAGACCTTTGACACCAGCACTGAGTAATAGCCCATCAGCAGGGAATGTTTGTAATCTGCGTCATGCTCATACTAGACACACTCATACAGTGCCTACACACACACACACACACACACACACACCCACACACACACAGACACTCGACTCCCACCCAGATGAACGCACATCCATAACAGTTACACACAGAGAGAATTGATACAGCGAGAATTGATACAGCTCTGCATACGTTGCTTCATCAGAACATGACAGCAATTTTGAATTTACTTTTACATAATAATAAGAAAAATATGAATATGGATATCAAATTAGGTTCCCAAGGTTTCAGTTTCCTGTGTTGATTTTATTGTCAGCACAGCAGTGTATTTTTTTGTTGTCCATATGCAAGAAATCACATTAACGCTGCATTTTTTATTAGATCCTGGCTCGGTTATAGAGCCTCCTCTGTGACATGTTTTACTTATGTAAAGTGTTGCTTCCAGCCCTGCCAGGTCGCCATCCGCTTTAACAACTGCATTTAAACTGAGGTGACCTTTGCTCAGCATACATAAATCTCAGTTTGCATGCTACATGGACATGTGTCTTTTGGGGGTATGCTACTGCGGATGATGAGAGAAAGAAAAGGACCTCTTTCAAGTGCAGAAAAAAAGCTTGCGCTGTTGCTCAAGTTAGCACATCTGTATTTGTTATACAAATTAATTTTCTTTAAGTATCCGTTTCCTTAATTATATTCCCTTGGGGTAATAACAATTTGGTATGAAAATGAACAAATGATTTGATTAATGGGCTGTACAAGGCATCAACCTACAGAAGCCCTTAGGTTTTTATATGTTATGCATACGGTTTGCACAAGCTTGTGAACGTGTTTATGATTACAATGATGTATGCCTTACACAGAAACAATGGCCATAATAATAATGTAAATACAGTACATATTTCTTATGCTTTACTTTTAGCATGTATAGTAAAGATAGTCAATATTAGATTGTCTGTTATGGCTCTGAAAAGCAGCCACGGCTGGTTCCACAAGGACACTCAGTGAGATGTTTATATGGAACTGTTATAGAGACTGTCCTCTTCAGAGAACTACAGGGTTTGCTTGACTGTGCTTCTCTCTATGCATGTATTAATCTTCACTTCAGAATATGGTTGTATGCAAAATTCGTCAACATAATGTATATTTTCATTGTCTCAGTGATGAACCCCATCAAGCCACTTATTCTGAATAATTATATTACAATAGGTTAATGATGATAATGATATGTTAAATGTCCTGATCATACTATAAATTAATGTCCCACTAAAATACACCAGCCATAAAGGCTGTTATATTTAATTAATCTTACTGTACATATAGACATACAGTACAGTAAGATGAGGTTTGTCAATTAAACTTGTCTCTCATCATCTCAGAGGCCAAATGTGCCAAACAGACTTTTAATGAAGAATATTCTTGTTGGTTGGCCAAGCTGTACTCTCTTTAACGGGGTCTAGAAACTGCAGGTCACCGCATATCACAAGTGAAAGGACGGCAAGATGGGATCTTAAACGTGAATCACAAATCATAAAGGTTTAACTCCTTGAAAGGGGAAGGTTGGGTGAAACCCGGGGGAGATTAAGTGAGATTAAAAATGCTTAATACCTGACTGCTCATCATTGGGCAGCTTTCCATGAAGCTGTGACATGAAAGGTGACATTGACGCAAAAAGTAGAGCTTTGGATGACTGTCATGTGGTGGGGGAGATCAAGTGTAAAAACAAAAAAAAACGTATACAAAATCAATAGAGAGAAATTATATAGCATTACAACATTGATAACTAACTTAATATATACTTTCATTATGATTGATGAAGGTATATATTATGTCTGGACTGGTCTGGGGGTTCATGTGTCATATTGTCATTGCAATTACAAATGGTTATATTAGAAACCATCTAACAAAGAACACTTATTAATGGGAAAATCTTACAACGTTAACTGAACCATCCCTTATTTATGACTCTCTAATAACGATTAATTGAATATCTATAGCTATTTATCAAAGATTCAGTGATCTCTGAGGGCACAATACGTCCTTAAAGATAAGGTTGGCCTTATCTTTAAGGGTTTCATTGAGTTGGGCAGTCATTCCTTGTTCGATCTCCCCATAATAATCTACCTTCACTGGATTTCTGCAATGGCGAATATTTGAGACCATTTTGGAGAAATCTAATAATTTTTGTACAGTGAGACCAAAGTGTATATCAGTGTACTTACAGAAGATTTTAGAAGTTACGAAAATCAATAGCGCTCTAAAGTGCATTTCTGCCACATTGATGGAGCCTACTAGACTACAGCTGCAAAGATAGATCAAGTTGGAAATCAATCAAATCGGAAACATTTAACTTGAAAAGTCAGAAATGTAGGGCACTGGTGAGCATAAATTTATGTTTGATGATACATTGGCTTAGAGGCAACTGTTTACCCTACAACAGAATACATGTTATTGGTTGTTGTAACTCTTTAATTATAGGACTGCATTTGTTACACAAATTGATGGAATTGTCTTGACGTGCACTGATCCTTTTTTTACACACTACAGCTTTATTGATCACTTGCATGGTTTGTAAACCTTTTGTTCTGCTAAATTTTACTGAAGGTATCTTCCCTTTCATGGCATCGATTTGTCTTTAGGACTATTCTTAAAACTACATTTCCACCATACCTGTAACCAAGACAATACTCAATTTACTGGTCTTGACCTTTATGAGGGTGCAGGAAGACTTTATGAAAATTTCAGAAAATGTCATGAGTATATATATGTGGTTATTCTTTAAAGGAATAATAGGAAACCATGCCAGCTCAAACTTTGCTGCATTGTTTTCAGAGACACTGAGGGTAAGCCCATATACATGTCATGTGTGTATGGTATGTTCAATTAATACTATTATTCTGCAGCTCAATTTCATCACATCACATCATCACATCACATCACACTCTTGATACGCTTTTGCTGACTGTCTCGGCCAATTTAGATGACTCAAGTTGTGTTTATGCTATGGTAGCCTACCAGTTATTAACAGATAGGTTTACATATTTGGTCATCTGTAAGTGTTGAACATTAAACTTTTACTTGGTGGTTTGTGAAGGGGCGATGGACTTCACTTCCTCTTAAGCTTGTAGGCTATAGTCTATTATGCTGAATACCTAGAACTATTTTCATGGAATGACTCCATTAATATTTTAAAGGGGACAAATTAGAAGAAAAAAAAGAAAATTCAAGACTTTCAGTGCTACATTTGGTTATCTTGAGTGTCTACTAACCCACAAAGGTTGAAATGAGACAATCCTGTCAGTTTTTATGGGTATCCTATGTCTGAATACAGGTCTTACAGTACACCATTTTGATTTTGAAGGGCTTTTGACTATCTCCACTCATGAATAAAAACAACTGCTAATGTGTGCAGTTGTTTTTCTTTCTAGCATTGGATTTTCTAGCATACAGCTACAGAATATGGATGTATTACCCAGACACATAGGAAGAGACTAGCAGTGACTAGTAGCATCTAAAGATACCATATAGCGACAACAAAATTACAGTATTAATATCATTCACACCTCCAGAGCTCTGTGAAAATGTACGCAACCTAGGACGAGTCATGGAGGTTCCGGTGATACCTTCTGAGCTCCGAACGGGCCCTTGGTGAAAATGTCAACTACAGCCGCTACAAATCCACAGTCATTCATTTCAATGAGCACCAGGCGTTAGACCGTAATTGGAGCTTGCAAACTGCTCTCTTGCATCATGCTGCTCTGTACAGGTGACATTAGCCTACATCTACCCCATGACACACAGATAAGCCCTCTGCCTCAGATTATGTTTGATGCTAACATCTCAGCATACAATGTTATGAGTTTGAGATACTGAGATAACCTATCTTTAAATAACTGGTAATGTAGTAGGCTACATAAATACAGCCTATAACCTAGTTAAACTTCATAGAATATCTGCAAGTCAGCAAAACCGTATTAAGAGCACAATGTGCACAATACAATAACTGCATTACATTAAACAAGCTATTGTTCAGTAACAAGCCTTATAAATACTTGAATGTTGTGTTGATTTATGTAACCTCAGCATCGCTCGTTGATAACGCACGAGCACGTTGACAGGTGTAGTGCCAGAAAGTGATCCATCTGCCTAAAACACAGCTGCTTTTATCTGGACTTGGATCAATGATCGGTCATAACTATGGTCATAACGTCTAAAAACATTACTTTATGTCTGTGATAACAGCAAAGATACTGTATATATTTGTTTAATGTGTCTTGTAACTGAATAAATCTACTTTGTGTTTGGCTGGCCATGTCCTTGCAAAATAACCTACTGTAGGTTAATCCGCCTTAGAGTACCTTATTAGCCTATTTATAGCAGGGGCCGATGACTGCAGTTTCAGACACATCTGAGCCTATAACCTTCATTCATTAAATAATACCGTGCTTATGAGCATACATATGGCTCTTGTTATAAAAACGTCACACCTCTGTTCCACCATAGCGGCTGAGTTGTCCCTTTTGTTACGGCGCTGTGTGCTGTGTGACTGCCCGGACCCGCTGGCGTTCCCAGTTCCGCATTCCATATCCTTCCCAGATGCCAAAATATTTGGATTTTCCACCTGAATCATCAGAATGGTTGAGATCGAAATATCAGTGCAAAATCAATGTTGGATCACTATAACAATATCGATGATAACCTGACAGTATAATAATGTTGATGACAGCGACGTTGGAATAACATTGATTTAAAGTTGTCTTGAGTATAATTCATTGAACATAGATTTGTAGTAACGACAACGATGTTGAAAAGTAATCTATTTATAGTTGAGTGGGAGACCATCCTATGAACTGGGAAATATCATCGAAAAGTCATTCAATTTTAGTTGAGCGGGAGATATGAACCTATGGTTAAATAACCCCAGCCCGAACCCTATGTTTACACCCCCAACCCCAGCCAACACTGTGCCCACACCCCCAACCCTAACCCTAGCTAACAGTGTACCACACCCCCAACCCTAACCCTAGCTAACACTGTGCCCACATCCCAACCCTAGCTAACAGTATATACACAACCCCAACCCTAACCCTAGCTAACAGTGTGTCCACACCCCAACCCTAGCTAACATTATTTCCACACCCCCAACCCTAGCTAACAGTGTGTCCACACCCCAACCCTAACCCTACTTATCAGTGTATCCACATTCCTAACCCTACCTCACTGTGCCACCACGCCTAACCCTAGCTAACAGTGTGTTCACACACCCAACCCTAATCCTGTGTCCACACCCCCAACCATAACACTGGCTAACAGTGTGTCCACACCCCCAACCCTAAACCTAGATAACAGTAAGCCAACACCCCCAACCCTAACCCTGTGTTCATACCCCCAACTCCAACCCTAACACTGTGCCCACACCCCTAACACTAGCTAATAGTGTGTCCACACACCTAACCCCAACCCTAGCTAACACTGTGCCCACACACCCAACCCTAGCTAACAGTGTTTTCACACCCCCAACCCCAACCCTAGCTAACAGTGTGTCTACATCCCCAACCCTAACCCTGTGTTCACACCCCCAACCCCAACCCTAGCTAACACTGTGGCCACACCCAATCCTAACCCTA